>RJWK010007323.1:0-50144 GCA_004363435.1 Platanista minor
TGGCATGGACATATATACACTACCAAACGTAAAATAGATAGCTAGTAGAAAGCAGCCGCATAGCACAGGGAGATAAGCTCGGTGCTTTGTGACCACCTGGATGGGTGGGATAGGGAGGGTGGGAGGGAGGGAGATGCAAGAGGGAGGAGATATGGGAACATATGTATATGTATAATTGATTCACTTTGTTATAAAGCAGAAACTAACACCATTGTAAAGCAGTTATACTCCAATAAAGATGTAAAAAAAAAAAAAAAAGAAAAAAAAAAGAAACAACAGAGGTTTTATGTCTTGTCAAGCTAATCTCTTATGTTCTATTCTCTTTATCAGGTCTTTGACTACTTAAGTAAACCTTGTCCTCTGGATATTAAAAGAGGTAAGATTTCCTCAGAACTGTGTTTTGAACTTTCTGTATTTGCCTATGAGGTCTTTAATTGTTATTTTGGTTAAACGGATTACTAAGCATTGTTTCACAGTGATCTATGATCCTATTTGACCAAGTGTTTAAAAAACTTTTGATATTTTTGACAAACTTCCCGAAATCAAATTCTAAATGAAGTCTTTTTGACTTAGTACTAACTTTGAGATATGAGATGTTTCAGAGGGCTCCTGAAATATCTCAGATATTGCTCTCTCTTTATGGAAAGGGAGATTTTTTTTTTTTTTTTTTTTTTTTGCTGTACACGGGCCTCTCACTGCTGTGGCCTCTCCCTTTGCGGAGCACCAGATCCGGACGCACAGGCTCAGCGGCCATGGCTCACGGGCCCAGCTGCTCTGCGACATGTGGGATCTTCCTGGACCGGGGCACGAACCCGTGTCCCCTGCATCAGCAGGCGGACTCTCAACCACTGCGCCACCAGGGAAGCCCGGAAAGGGAGATTTTAAGCTAATTAGGCTTGTTTGGTATGTTAAATTACATGGGAAGCATTGTCAAATAAGAAATAATGCTAAGCCTTCTTTCTGTTGTGTCTGTAATGTATATGTTATGTGTTTCAGAAACTATGTGAAATTCCTGAAAATCTGATGTGTCCTGGTATAATATCAGTCATAATTGTAGTTATTATTTTTAAATGTTGTATGCCATAGAAATAATCAAATTTTCTTGTCAATTGCATTGTAACCAGATCTTTAACCATGCCATTTTAGGCCTTTTAGCATTTGTAGGCAGTTATTGTTTTACTCTGATGTTTTTGCAAAAATGCTGTATCTTCAAGAAAATTCATAGAAAGGATTTTTGGAGAAATACAGGTTTCTGATAACTTTTGGATCATACCACTGAAATGGGTAAAAAATTATAGATGCCTAATGGAAAAACTAATGGCTTCATAAAACTTCTAAAAAAAGGTCAAGGTCAAGAACTAATTATAATTATAATGACTTTTATTTTAAACATTGCTGGTTCTTTTATGTTTTGCTTTTCCAGATTTAAGGAAACTTTTTCTCTCAAACTAACTATGATTTGCAGCAATTTGATAAAGTATACCTTTGTAAATGAAGATGAAACATTTATCTCTTTCTCCCTACCTGATCCCTCCAGAATTCAGACACTCTTAGTAAGTATTCTTATTTTCATGGCAATATAGTTATTTGCATAAGTTCAATAGGAATCCATTCTCCTTATAACAGGACATGATTAGAGACATTGGCTATATTACCAAGGCTTTGATTCTGAGTATACATAAACTCAGATATGATCATGCAGCTTGAAGGAACTAAGATTGAATTTATGGAGCCAATAAAGCCCCTTGGAAAAGCAGCCTGGTACCTTGCTTGCAAGATTCCCAGCATCCTAACCAGGTGAATAAGGATGGTCACTTCCTGGCAGGTATAGGAACCTCAAGATATTTGGAGTACCTCAAGAAGAGAGTAATTCACCCAAGTCTATAGGTATTGCAGACAAAGTCTGATGGAAAGTACTTGGACTGGCTTTCCTGGCCTCAAGAGACTATTAAAAATTCAAGCTAAAATTCTTTAAGAAAAGTTCCAACAAAGCAGATGTAAAAGAGCCCATATGATCAATCGCTGTTCTTATTACACTTATGTAAATAATCAGGCCAAGTTTATTGAAAACAAACTTATTTTGTAAGCAAGTAAGTCTTAATTTGACTACTTTTGGTAGAAATTAGGGTTAGTTTTGAGAGAAAACTTATGTTTCAGTAATATACATTTATGGGTATTAGATTTTAGTGCTGTTAATTGTCTTTGAGGTTTTGGTATTTACCTGTAAACTGGTCCTAAATCCTTCTAGTTTCCTCCAATAAGTGGCTATGACTCTCCATACTAATGTTTCAAGTTTTTCTCCTTGGAATCATTGAGAACTAAAATTGCCCTTTTCCTGAAGCAATGCAAGCTAAAATTGGACAACTTGATAAAAGCCTCAGAGAAATCACTGTAACTGCTCATGTATAGACAATCCTCATGACTGTTGCTATATGAGAAATTCAGAGAGTTTACCTAAACACCTGATGACAACATCACAGACATTTCAAACTGCAAAAGATGCTTTGAACCTGACATTTAGAGATCTTTTTCAGTTGGCTCCCCTCTGGACTTGGTGCCTTATAGAGATCTGGATTGCAATTAATTATACTGATCATCATTCTAACTTGTTTACTCTTTGTTGTTTTTAAAATGTTGATACTTTGTATTTCTTGTTGTTGTAGTACTATGATGCCTTCCACAGGAATAATGATAGCTCAATGTCTGGAGATGATTAACCACTCCTATAAGATTCCTCTTAATGAAGAATCATGAACTTCTCCTATTTTGAATGCTGTCTAAGACTCACTTCCTAGATGGCTCCTTGTTGTTCAAATGTGGCCATAAAGTCTCTAACAGCATATCTCTCACACAACCACATTTTTCTCTCCTCCATGGGATATGACTCTCTGGGAATGAGACTTCCCAGTGCTGGGAAGTAGATGCCGATGACAAATAACCAAATGGTTGATCATCAATGCTTTCTAAAGAAAGATCTTAATCGAAAGGGAGAAATGTGAAAGGAAAATAAAAATGGAGTCAGTATTGCTAAGAAAACTCTCTAATATGTGGCTGGGAGGCCACTGAGGACATGTGACTTATGCGTATCTTAGCCTGGGTGGAACCTGATTTTTGAACACTTATTGTCTTAACATAGGCATCCAAAACAATGTTCCAGAAACTCAAGATACTTATCAGACCCTTACCCTAAATAATTCATAATAGCCTATCTCTTAAAGAGAAATATTTCCTTTCTGTGTCAGAGTACAGCCTCATGGCTTTTACCTTTATAAGCCCCTCACTTTTCTTCTTCCCTAGAATATGCTTTAGGTTTTATCCAAATCTGTGTCTCCCAAATTGCAATTCTTAAGATCCCAAATAAACTGTTTTATTTGTAGCCTTCTGTGTTTGTTGGTCGACAGAGGGAAACATAGCCAAGGACTGCAGTTCATTAATGCATTGTTCCATTAAATAATGGATGATGTTATAGATAATAGTCTGCCTAACATGATTTGGTCTTGAGTTAATTGATATTGAGTCATATTTTAGCTTTAAGTTCTGCTGTGTTCCTATATTGGTGTGAAACTGTCCATTATCTCCAGAGGCAATCCTTAAATTTGAAGGAATTATTGGTCTGGAGTTGGAAGCAGGCAGGTTAAAAGTTCAGCAAAGGCTTAACCAGGAGAAAAGGGCAATTTGTATGCCTGGTTAGGATATGGATTGGTGATTCTTATCCCATACCTAAAAGTAAGTGAAGTAGAATAAAATGGGTCACAGAAATTGTTGAACCAAGTAAATTCCATCCATGACTTCTTAATCAGTCCAGAACATGTATTATTTTCAGAAAAAAATTTTCTTTTTATGTTTCTAAAGAGTGAAATTTAAAGGATGAGACACAGAATAAAAGATGAAAGAGTATAGACAAATTAAACTAGGGCAAAATAAGTCCCTTCACCTATGGTAGTGGTTTTCAAACTTTAATATGCATCAGAATTCTCTAGGGAGCTTAGTGAGTATGCAGATTCCTGACCATACACATTGCTTAATAGATCTTGGGAGGACTCAGAAATTTACATTTTTAAAAGACAGCCAACTATCCTCATTCAGGTGGTCCAGAGATCATACTTTGAAAGACAATTAAGCCATGCAAGGAGAGATTAATGTTGGCAGGTGCTAATACAGCATTTCTTCAGGTAGTGAAACTTCATAGTGGTTGGGCAGACAAGGCTGAACAGAGAAACTTTGGAACCCATTTTTGGGCTGGGGCTTGCATATTGTTTCATTCCTTCTGGGTTATAAAAACTACATTCAGGAAAAGGTAGGGAGCAACAACAACACTCTACATACACACACACACATCTATGGTTTCTAGACTTATTAATATCTTCTACAAATATATTCTGAGATGTTTATTTCATCATTAGTAAAGCCTTTCTTTAGTCATGTCCATGAATAAACCTTTGACCTTTCTTACTTTCTTCACATCCAGATTGCGTAGAACACTCCAAACTCCAACCAGCACTGACAAAGGACCTTCAGTTGAGCCTTACACTGCTCCAAGATTGAGAGAAGCTGCTGGCTTTTTTTCCCTTTCTCTACACCTACCTCTCTGCTTTGACAAGACTCCCCTATCCAGGTGCTTCGACGTAGACTCCATCTATAATCTCTGACCTGGCCCAGTTCATGACCCCATTTTTCTGAGATTAGCAGGGTGCAAACAGATTTAGATTCCTACCTCAATCCAGCAGAATTTAATATTTAAATCACCTTCCATTCATTCAAAAACATTTGAGTGCTACTCGATATTTGAGCACCTACTATGTACCAGGTATTGTTCTAAACACTTGGGATACATCAGTGAACACACTAGAAAGATCCCTGACCTTGCAAAGCTTATATTCCAGCAGGGAAGACAGTCAACAAACAGTAAACACTATTAAGGCAGTAATTGCTATGAGAAAATGAAAAAGTAGAGCAAGGGATGTGTGTGTGTGTGTGTGTGTGTGTGTGTGTATGTGTGTGTGTAAGTTGCGATACTACACAGAGTGGTCAGGGTAAGCCTTATTAAGAAAGTGAGAATTGTGCAAGGATTGAAAGGATGGGAGTGAGTTAGCCAGAGGATATTTGTGGGAAGAGCTGCAAAGAGCAAAGTCCCTATGACAGAGATGTGACTTGCATGCTCCAAGAGCAGTCAGGAAGCCATTGTAGCTGGAACAGATTGAACAAGCAGTATAATAGAAGGAGATAAAATAAGAGGTAATAATGGGGAAAGTCAGGAATCACTTCAACATTTTTGTCTGATCTACTAGGAGATGGGAGTTGTTATCAACTGAGGGAGGGAGGGCGGGCTGTGGATGGAACAAGTTTAGGGACTAAGGGGAAATCAGGCAGTTTGTTTTGTAAATGCCAGACATCCAAGTAGAGATGTTGAGTAGGCACTTGAGTATAGGAGCTTGGAATTCAAGAGAGATATAAAATATGGGACTCGTCAACATATAGATTTTATTTAAAGACATGGGACTGCTTGAGGTTATCAAGCTGTAAATGAGGAAGATGTTCAAACTCTGATCCCTGGGGTACTCCAAAATTAAGAGGATAAGTTAAGAGAAGCAAATAGCAAAAGAAACTGAGAAGAAACAGTGAGAGAGGTAGTATGAAAACTAAGAGAATGTGTTACGCTGGAGAGTATAAGGGAGAAGGAGGCAAGTCAGGCTGCTGACAGGTTAAGGTCTGAGGTTTGACCATTAGAATTAATATTGGTGACCCTGACAAAAGCAATTTTGGTGGAGTGATGGAGGTAAAGCCTGACTGAAGCAGGTTCAAGTGGAATAAGAGGAAAGTAATTGGGGACAGTAAATATAGACAAGATTCTAAGAATCTTGATACAAATGGAAAGGAAAAGAGGCAGTTGCTAATGAGGAGTTAAGAGAGGTGTTTTGTTTTGTTTAAATTTTTATTGGAATATAGTTGATTTACAATGTTGTGTTAGCTTCAGATGTACAGCAAAGTGAATCAGTTATACATATACATATATCCACTCCTATTTTTTTTAGATTCTTTTCCATATAGGCCGTTACAGAGTATAAAGTAGAGTTCCCTGTGCCATACAGCAGGTTCTTATTAGTTATCTATTTTATATATAGTAGTGTGTATAACTCAGTCCCAATATCCCAATTTATCCCTCCCACCCCTTATCCCCTGGTGACCTTAAGTTTGTTTTCTACATTCATGACTCTACTTCTGTTTTGTAATTTGTACCTTTTTTTAAGATTCCATATAAAAGCAACATCATATGATATTTGTCTTTCTGTGTCTGACTTACTTCACTCAGTATGACAATCTTTATGTCCATCCATATTGCTGCAAATGGCATTATTTCATTCCTTTTTATGGCTGAGTAATATTCCATTGTATATATGTACCACATCTTCTTTATCCATTCCTTTGTTGTGGACATTTAGGTTGCTTCCATGTCTTGGCTACTGTAAATATTGCTGCAGTGAACAATGGGGTGCGTGTATCTTTTCTTTTTTTTTTTAATTTTTAATTTAATTTATTTTTTTAAATTTTTGGCTGCCTTGGGTTTTTTTTGCTGTGCACGGGGCTTTCTCTGGTTGCGGCGAGCAGGGGCTACTCTTCATTGCGGAGTGCAGGCTTCTCATTGCAGTGGCTTCTCTTGTTATGGAGCACAGGCTCCAGGCACACAGGCTCAGTAGTTGTGGCACACGGGCTTTGTTGCTCGGCGACATGTGGGATCTTCCTGCGCCAGGACTCGAACCTGTGTCCCCTGCATTGGCATGCAGATTCTTAACCATTGTGACACCAGGGAAGCCCCGCATGTATCTTTTCGAATGATGTTTTTCTCTGGGTATATGCCCAGGAGTGGGATGGCTGGGTCATACGGTAGTTCTATTTTTAGTTTTTTTAAGGAACCTCCATAAGAGAGGTGTTTTTATGGCTGATTTTTAAATGGTAGAAATATACACATGCCTGTATGACTAATGAGAATGACCCAACAAAGAGAAAGAGGGTCAATACTATGGGGGAGACAAAGGAAAACTGCTAGAGCAATGTCCTTGATTAGATGAGAGAGTCTAGGTCCCGTCCACAAGTACAGCTACTGGCTTGGTAGAAAGTTCAGATAGTTTACCTGTGGTAACAGGCAGGAAAGCTGAGCATATGGGAGATGATGCTGATTGGTGGGTACATGAGATAGTGTGATGAAGTTTAGGGAAGTTCTCTTCTGATGCTTCAATTTTCTCAGGGAAGCAGGAAATAAAATCATCCTTGAGATTAGAGAGGAGGATGAGGTTTTGGCGTTTCAGAAGAGAAAATGTGTGAAAAAGTTGTTTGAGAGTGGGAGAATGAGTGAACTTGTTATAAATGGTATGCTCATCTGTAGCCAGTAGGGGCCCAGTTGTGGTTCCTGGTCATAAATTTAAAGTGCAACTTGTCGAGAGTTTGTGGGTTTTCTCCAGTCGTATTGAGCTACATATACAGGTGCAGGCACAGAGTAGGTTTTCCGTTGGATTTAACCTAGGGAGAAAAGTGAAGTGACTTTCAAGAGGAGTTGATTGAAGACAGTCTCCAAAGGTGTGGGCAACGTTAAGAGAACCAACAAGGATGATTAGGCATCCTAGGGTTAGCAGCAGCAGGGAGCCATTACTTCCCCAAGGCTGAAAGGGCAAGGGGAAGCGTGGTCATCAGAACCCCGTGAGCGGTACGGCTGCAGGAAAGGAGCTTGTCGATCTGGAACTATGGCCTTAGAGAAACTCAGCCAGTGCTGAGCTGCAGACTGACAGGAAGGGAGCAGGGGATTAGTACCCCTACCTCTCTTTCTCCTGCCCTCCACTCTCTTGCCAGTGCCTCTCATTGCCTCTCATTGCTAACTGGTAGCTAAAGGGTAAGGAAGCCATGCTGAAACATCTATAAAGGGCAGCTCCTAGTGCACAGAGCAGAGGGAGGAAGGATGGAAAGTAGATCAGAGAAGGATATGTGGCCAGACCAGAGTTGTGCTTTTGCTAGATGAGTACACTGAAGTGAGAAAGAGCAAGTAAGTCAAGCCAATACACCAGAGAGTCATTCTAATTGTGGCCTGTGGGACTCAAATGGGTAAAGAAGGAAGAGAGGACATGAGGGCATGAGGGACAGTGAGAATACAAAGCAATCGCCATCTGGGGAGGGTGAAAGATACCTGCCACTCGGGTAACAGAAGGAGTGAGGATGATAGGAGGTAAAGGTAGGAGGCGGTGGTCAAATAGTGGGATGCATGGAATTGAGATTATGGAGGAGGTGCAGTTATTGATAATGACAAGGTCTAGCTATTATGATGTGAGTGAGTGGCTGGGGTAGGGTGAAAAACAAAATCATTGAAGGTGGGGAGGTCAAGTGACTAAGAGGCCAGATCCCCTGGGCTCAGGAGCTCTTCCCAGACCACCACTTAGTGTTATCACTAAGCTGGGCCTCCTGTTGCTCTGCCCACTTGAGCCTCAATTGATGGCACTGGCTTATGCCTCATCCTGGTTCCTGAGTTCCAGTCAGTACCCTGTTTACTACTCTGGTCCCCTCTAGAACTAGAGACTTGCCCTAGAGTCCAGTAGAGTTGACTGAGGCACTACTGTCTTTGGAGAAGTTTCCTGTCTGATGCCTATGGCTGTCCTGACCTGAGAATCACTTCTAATTACCTGTTGCAGAGTTTCATCACTAGAAGGTCCCTGGCCACTTTCCCCTTGGACCCTGTAGCTTTGACAGATGGCTGATCATGACTGAAGCTGGTGTGACACTCCCTCTGGACCTCTCTCCCCTCTCCACATCTTCAGAGTCAGCCTTGGCAGCTGGGTGGATTCCCCCAAGAGCCTATCCTCAAGTAGAATTCTCTCTACCTCCCTACCTGTCATTATGCCTGAGTCAGAGGACTGAGTTATGAAAGTATCAACACTACTGAAGGGAGGAACTATAGATGGATACAGTAAAAGTGACAGGTACTAGTCACATAAGCAGCCTTTTCAAAAGCAATCCTATGTCCAACTCTAAATTTGCATATCTAGAGTTGCCTTCATAAATATTTTCTTTTTGATTCATAGCTAAAGACTAAGCACTTTGTTAACTTTTCTGGCAAAGGAAAATCATGAGTTAAATATAAAGCACATGATATAAAGCAGAAATAGCTTTCAAAACATACTGTAATTCTTTTAGAGATAGAATTATTAGCTCTTTTAGAGCTAAATTTTATTTTATTATTTTTATTTTATTTTATTATTATTATTATTATTTTGCGGTACTCGGGCCTCTCACTGTTGTGGCCTCTCCCGTTGCAGAGCACAGGCTCCGGATTCTCAGGCTCAGCAGCCATGGCTCACGGGCCCAGCTGCTCCGCGGCATGTGGGATCTTCCCGGACCGGGGCGCGAACCCGTGTCCCCTGCATCGGGAGGCGGACTCTCAACCACTGTGCCACCAGGGAAGCCCTAGAGCTAAATTTTAAAAGAAAAAAGAATGTCAGTGATACTCTGATACTTTGACAATGCTGGGAATGAGGTGCTTCCTCTACCTGACATAATGAAATAAGGCATCTGTAGTCTGCTAAGAATCAGTTAAGAATGGAGACTAAGAAAAATACTCAGTTTATAACAGTGACAAAAACTATAAAATTCTTAGGAATAAATTTTAAAAAGAAGGTATAAAACCTATATGAAGTGACTGTAAAATCTTTCTGAAAGATGTAAAATAAAATCTACATAAATTGAGAGATATTTTTGTTTTGGATCGGAGAAAGACTCAATATTTTAAAGTCTACTATTCCCAAATAAATAAGATAAATGTACACTCATTCCAACCTGACTTCCAGCAGGAAAATCCTGGGAAAATTTATTTTAGAATCAAGATACAAGATTAAATATCTGAAAGTAACTAAAATTTTTAAAAGAAGGATTGAGAGGGGCTTGCCTTACCAATTATGAAAGCATGAAATGACTGTGACTATAGTCGTTAGCACTATGTGGTATAACTGAAATTTGCTGAGAGTAGAATTTAACTGTTCTGCCTCACATACACAAAAGGATAAATATGTGAGGTGATGGGGTGTTCATTAGCTAGATGGGAGGAATCCTTTCACAATGTATATATATGTCAACTCATCACGATATTACACTTTAACTATCTTACGATTTTATTTGTCAATTATACCTCAATAAAGTTGAAAAAAGAAAATGCAGTAAGTAAATTGAAAACATTTTGAAGACAAAAAATAACAATAAAAAAATAAGACAACTGTAATTCAGATGGTTTTAGCACAGGACTAGGAAAACTGACAGGAAGAATAGAAAGCCCAGGGGCTTCCCTGGTGGCGCAGTGGTGGAGAGTCCGCCTCCCGATGCAGGGGACGCGGGTTCGTGCCCCGGTCCGGGAAGATCCCACATGCCGCGGAGCGGCTGGGCCCGTGAGCCATGGCCGCTGAGCCTGTGCGTCTGGAGCCTGTGCTCCGCAACGGGAGAGGCCACAACAGTGAGAGGCCCTCGTACTGCAAAAAAAAAAAAAAAAAAAAAAAAGAATAGAAAGCCCAGAAACAGATCAAGATATACTTAAGAACTTAATAAATAAATGGACAAAGAATGGTTTGCATAATAAATGGTGCTGACTTAATTATCCATTCATCTTTAAGGAAAGTTGTACCTCTACCTCCCATATACACACAAATATACTTCACATGGATTGAAGACCTTAAATATTATAAATAAAATAATAAACACATTCAATGAAATTTAAGAAGATATTTTTATTACTTGGTACTAAGAGAGAATTTCTTTATAAAGACTAGAAATACAGAAAAACCTAAAACCATACAGTAAAAAGAACTATATTTGACTATATGAAAGCAGAAAATAAAAGGATTCAGTATATCCCAAAGTCCCAAAACAAACATGAGACTGGGAAAAAGTAAATATTTTATAATACATGTAATAAAATGTTCTTTTGTCCTTTTTACACAAACTGATTTTTAAAAAATCCTATTGAACAAGGAATAAAGAATATGAACACATATTTTATAGGAAAGGAAATGAAAACTGCTAATAAGTGCATGAAAAAATGATCAATTTTATTAATAGTTTAGAAATTTAAAATAAAAACAAGATCCCATTTCTTGATTACCATTTGGCAAAACTTTAAGAGTCCCAGTATCCAGTTCCGGTAAAGATGCAGAAAAGGGGCAGATATGTATTATTTGTGGGTGCATGGATTATTACCAATAATTTAGAAAGTAATTTGGTAATTTCTATTAAAATTAAATAACCATAGGCCTTTTGGCCGAGGAATCTCACTTTTGAGATTTTTATCCTAGAGAAATAATACACCAATTTTCAAAGACCTGCAGTCTTACATATTTATTGTAGCACTGTATGTACTGGTAAAAACTGTAAACATCTGTATGTCTATCAATAGGGGAAAGACTGAACAAAATTATTTCCCTGGCTTATCCATACCAGGAAATGCTACACAATTATTCATAGAATGAGTTAAATCTATAGGTACTTTGTTGGAGGGATATCCAAGATCTACTGTTAAGTGGGACAAAAAAATAGGTAATATACACTGTGCTTACAGTACAATGTATACTATTCTAAGTTTTGGTTGTGTTTTAATTAAGTCATTTAATCCTCCAGCAAGTCTATGGAGTGGTTCTCTTATTACTTCGATTTTATAAGGGCAAAGCCAGGCATCAAGATATTAAGTAACATGTCTGAGTTTGCAAAGCCAATACATTTGAATCCAGACAATCTGATTTTAGAATTCCTGCCACCGTGGTATAACCACCATACTGAAAGTTATATTTCTGATGTTTAGTATTAGTCCAGTAGTCTAAAGACAAGTCAGCCCTACACCTATACAGATCTGTATGAGCATAAGGAAAAAAGGTTTTAATTGTGGCTGCCTCAGGGAGTGGGATTATAAGAGAAGATTATTAATCACTTCTTCATACATCTCTATCATGTTTGACTTGCGAGAAGGGGCTTATAATTTTTAAAATACCTATAAAAATATTTTAAATTAAGTTAAAAAAATTTGTAAAGGGGGAGAAAAACAAATCTGGGAACATGATATTGAATGCTGCATCTGATTATTACACTTTAAGGAAGAAAATGACTTAATGTAAACACATTAATTTATTCATCCACTCATTCAACACATATTTATTGAACACCTACCCTGTTCCAATTGCTGGGGATACAGCAGTGAGCAAAATAGACATAGACCCTCACCTCATGGAATTACATTCCAGATAGGGATAGACAGATCATAAACAAATAAACAAGCAAAGTAAAGCATTTCAGATGGAGACAAGAGTTCTACCAACAAAATCAAAGTATGATAAGGGATATAGGGAGTGAGCTATGAGTGTTAGGTGAGTTGCTATTTTTTTTAAATAGAATGGTCAGAGAATGTCTTAGGGATAAGGTGACACTTGAGAAGAGACCTGAAGGCAAAGAGGATACCTGCCATGTGGATAACTATGGGGAGAGTGCAATATCAGAAGGAAGAGCAAGTGCAAAGGCCCTGAGGTCAGAACATGCTTGATACTTTTAAGGAACAAGAAGGCCAGATCGGGGTGAAGGTGCAGGGACAAAAAGATCATGAGAAGATCATGTAGAGAAGGACTTTAGCTTTTTCTGAGAGTAATATGGGAAGCCATTGGAGGATTCTGAACAGTGACATGATAGGATTTATGAGCCTATGACTTGAAGAATATTTAGTTGGCCATTTCAATTTGAAGGTAGGATACTATTTGCCATTCACTCCACGTAACACACGCAGACACTGCAGTGTCTCTCATAAAAAGGCTCTCATAAAATAGGAAATCCTATCGACACTTCCATTTCTCCAGGAACTATTGAGGGGAAAGCTCCTGCAGCCTCATTTCCATGTCCATCACTGGCTCCTCCCCATGATCTTAGGAAAGTTTTATCAGACCAAGGTGGCAAGATGACCATAGCCTGATACCCAGATTCCTCTGTGGACAGGGTTAGTGCATGAACGACCTGGGCCTTCATGGTATGACTGGCTGTGAGGCTGCTCTCGACTCTCCCTGGGCTGCCCAGGAGACAGCCCATTCTGCAGGGCCACCTTGGCGCCCGTGTGGATCGCATGGTTGAAATCTGGAGCCCAGGAGTCCAAGCTGTGGACTCCAATCTGACTTCATTAGCAATCAGGCTGATACTTTTATCCTTATGTGCCTCCTGTTTCTATTTCTTAATTAATCAAAACCCCAGGGACAAAGGGTGTGAGTCGTCATCACTTTCCAACCCAAGCAGTTGTAAAAGTGCATACATGCAAAAGGCTCGAGAACATGAGCAGGTTTTGTTATAAATCAGGTCTGGTCCTGCTGTGGTTTTGATGGTTCTGACTTCTTTCACTACAGTTCCATGCATGTCTGCTAATACTGTTCTCTTCTGCCCTATTTTACACATAATTATCTGGGTATGTGTTATTCTACCCCTCCAAAATGGAATAAACTATGGACTTACTGATTACTTTGCAACTCAGAAAACCTACTCACTTACCTTCTAGATTTATAATTTGGTTCTGTCTGGTTAGCCCAGTCTGGAAGGGGTTGATGAGGCCCAAATAACAGAGCCAATTTTTGGTATGCCAATGTTTTATCTTTCATTAGTTTAAATTTTAGACTAATCCAAATTGGCAGGGCAGTATGTTCTTTGGTAGGGTTACTGCAACACCATAATAACCTGCCAAGTTATCAAAATGTATTATAAAGCAATAACACTTAAAGCAGATTTATACTGAAATAAATAGATCATCATAGAGAACACAAATAACATGAGAAAAGTGGCCTTTCAAATTAATGGGGAAAATATGGGTTACTCAATAAATGGTGAAGAAATGACTAGCTTTTTGAAGATAATAAAGCTATATCCTTGTATTGCCCCTTATATCTAAAAAAAGCTCATATGTATTAAAGACTTTAAAACACACAGGTAGGGGCTTCCCTGGTGGCACAGTGGTTGAGAGTCCGCCTGCCGATGCCGGAGACTCGGGTTCGTGTCCCGGTCCGGGAAGATCCCACATGCCGCGGAGCGGTTGGGCCCGTGAGCCATGGCCGCTGAGCCTGAGAGTCCGGAGCCTGTGTTCCGCAACGGGAGAGGCCACAACAGTGAGAGGCTCGCGTACCACAAAAAACAAAACAAAACAAAACAAAACACACACACAGGTAAATATGTCTATCTTTTTGCAAATGTAGGAATATGACTCACACAAAGTGTGTCAAAATATTTATCTAGTTCATTATTTTTTGTTTTGTTTTAAATTTATTTTATTTATTTTTTGGCTGCATTGGGTCTTAGTTGCTGTGCGCGGGCTTTCTTTAGTTGCGGTGAGCTGGGGCTACTCTTCATTGCGGTGCACGGGCTTCTCATTGTGGTGGCCTCTCTTGTTGCGGAGCACAGGCTCTAGGCACATGGGCTTCAGTATTTGTGGCTCACGGGCTGTAGAACGCAGGCTCAGTAGTTGTGGCACACGGGCTTAGTTGCTTCGCGGCATACGGGATCTTCCCGGACCAGGGCTCGAACCCGTGTCCCCTGCACTGGCAGGTGGGTTCTTAACCACTGCGCCACCAGGGAAGCCCTAGCTCCTTATTAATAAAGGAACAGGGCTTCCCTGGTGGCGCAGTGGTTGAGAGTCCACCTGCCGATGCAGGGGACACGGGTTCGTGCCCCGGTCCGGGAAGATCCCACATGCCGCGGAGCGGCTGGGCCCGTGAGCCATGGCCGCTGAGCCTGCGCGTCCGGAGCCTGTGCTTCGCAAGGGGAGAGGCCACAACAGCGAGAGGCCCGCGTACCACAAAAAAAAATAATAATAATAAAAAAATAAAGGAACAATTAAGATGTTTTAAAATGGTTCAAAGGAGAATTCAAAGAACAGACACATACATATATGAGCAATCAGGGATGCTGAAATGAATTTGCTAATCGATGCAAAGCTGGCCTTCTCCACAGAGGGAAATCAATTACATCTCCATCAGACAGAATTCATTTGCTTCTCTGGGCAATAATCATTTCTGTATCAGTTTTCTACAATTTACTGGGTTATAAAATAGCTCAAAGGCAAAAAAAGAAAGCAATATTCATTTAGAATCAGATAACTCAGAAGGGACATCTAGTATTACATAGGTAGTAAACCCAATAATTTTTTTTGCTCCTTTCAAATTTTCAAATGCTTTCCAATTTTCCTAATAACTTTCTGCTTTTTGACCATAAAAATCTCAAAGATTATTCTTGGTTATTAAAAAAAAAGGCTGGCCTCTTTAGGTTTGGCCTGATAATTTGCATAGGTGCAGCAGGTGTTAATTAACCACATAGGCTTTCTTGGGTTTGCTTTGCAAATCCGGAGGCATGCAGTATTGAACAGCTATTGAGCACAGAATTGCACTTTTAAAAGTCTATTATTTGCCAGCTCAAGGCTAGGAAAGCAAGCCCAAGTAACCCCACCATATTTCACCTGTGCTGTCTAGAAATCTGGATGAATTCCTCTCCGTTTGAGTTCCCCCCAAATTTGCTAAGGATCCTGCCCTTCCAGGAAGTGCCCTTTCTTACCATCTATAAGGATGGTACTAGGCCAGCTTTCCTGGGATGGTTTTGTAGGCATTGGCTTTATAAGTAAAATCAACCTTTGTTCCTTAGAGGTGTTTGATTAAATGAGCATCATTCACAAACATGATATTACAAGGAATTGATACACAATTTTTCCAACTATATACTGGTAGAAAGGAAACTATTGCTGTGAAAAAGTAAAGGAACTCAGAGCTTTTTAATTTGGAGGCAGAGGGAAGTTGAATGAGTTTAACTTCACTTTACAAAAGTAGAGTCCACTGAGTTGTAGATTAAAGACAGCTTAAGAAGAAAGAGAAATGGCCTCCTTATATATCCAGAAGATAAGAGTATTAAAACAGCCTCAACACAACCACAGTAAGATTTCCCTCATCATCTCCTTCCATTCCTTGTAATTTTGCTCTGCTGGATCTTGGGTTAATGTTCTGCTTTCATAAAGTTGTCTGCTTCTGGACCAAAAGCGGTCGTGAAAATCCACACTCACTCCACAGGTACAGCTTGAAAGCTGTCTAAGTAATGTCAGCTCAGAAGCTTGTACCCAGGAATCTATTCTTTGAAGTGTTAATAGTTTAATGCACTTGGCACACTCCTTTTCCATGAGTCGCTGGTCCTGTGTGTCTTTGCTAAAGAACCAGGTTTGGGCCTGTAGCTTATAACAGGGCCTCAGGCAAGTTTCAAGGAGAAATAAAAGAGGCTATTTGATAATGAGATGGAAAGGCTGTGGTTCATTTACTAGGTAACTAATGGTTTCCACTCTATCATATGTATCCTTCCAGGCAACCTTGAAGAACTGTGTAATATTCCACTGAAAGGACACCCAGTAATCATTTTTACCTATTTCAAAGCCTTTCACAGTTTTCCTATCACTGTCTGTATATCTGTATCTCATATATATAATATCTTAGAGAGGGGAAGGTCTTTCTTCGTACAAAAATACAGAAGTCACAAAGGAAGTAATTGATCTATAAAATTGTACAACTCTCTATGACTTACAAAAGTGCCAAAGGGCAAAAACCCCAAAAATCCAAATGAGAGACAAAACTAACATTTGCTACACATGGTTTGCCACTGGTATGACCAGACTCTCAAATTTGAGGTCGAAATTATTCAAAGTATTCCCTTGGTCATATTACCAGGATGCCCCATGTCTCTTTCTTGATACTCCCTCCCCTCCAAATTGTCCAAGAACCCTCGAGGCATTTGGCTCCAGAAGGGCCTGCTTCCAAACTCCAGGCAAAAAAACTTACTGGTGAATTTAATCAGTTCATAGCAGGCTTCCTTCCCACTGCAGTGCAGCTTCTGTTGCTACCACACGGTGTCACTGTTGAACACTGGCTCTGCACAGTTTGTTAATCTGTGTCTACTGTTAACAGTGGTGCCCTCACAGGTCCACAACTCCACCAGGGCTGAAGCCATGGAGGAAGGGTAACTAATCCACACAGTGCTATGGTGACTGCCACCTTGGGAACCCAAGCAAGGTAGAGCTGTTTACCACAAGCTTCTTCCCAATTCATGCCCTCCAGGATGTCTGGCTTAGGCAGGGCTCCAGTTATTGCTGCACACTGTATCAGAGCCAACGCACTCCCTTTCCCCCACCCATGGGCACTGAAACCTGATATTGATGCCGGGTCTCCACTCCGGATGTCCCTCATGGTGAGTTTCCCTTTGGGGAATCTATGGGAGAGGTTCTAAAAGTAGTAAAATTCAGAACAGAAGGAATTGGGTAGGAGAATTAATACTATCTTTGTGGTGCCTCTGCAAATTTGCCTGACTCTTTCCAACAGTCATTGTTTCAATACCCCAAGCGATGCTTGGCTTTGGACAGTCACATTAAACCACAAAAATGTTTCTGGTACGGTCTTCCCTTGAGGTAATGCCTGTCTGTTTGACTCCTATTTAGAACTTTAGAGAGGCCATTCCACTGACTTTTTCTTGCTTGAAAGTTACTAAACTGTATTCACATAGAAGCATCTAGAAGCATCTTAAAGTTCTGCCTACCCAGTCCTTGGCTACATAGCATAGAGCTCGTCTCCTTAACTAGTCAAAAGCTTTTAAAAATCACTAATAAAAATATTTAAATCCCAACAGAAAAATGGGCTACAAAAATGTAAAAAGGAGCTACCAGAAAGAGAAATAAAATAAACACTCGAAACGATGTTCAATTTAATAATCTAACTCATAAGTAAATAAATCTAATGTAGAACATTTATATACCTTTCAAAATTTTACTTTCATATCAGAAATGATTAAAACTGTTGCTATTATAGTTCTGGTAAGGATGTAAGAAATAGCCAGTTTCATATGCAGCTGGTGAGAGTATAAACTGTTGCAATTCTTTTGGCAATATCTATTAATATTGTAAATGCTCTTCACTTTTGCCCATCAATTCCATGCCTGTGGATTTTTCTAACCCACAAGAAGTAACAGAAATAAATGAACAACATACTGCCAGATTCTCATCATGTCTCTTCATCTCAATTCATATCCCTGTCTCTCTTTTTTTTACTGTTTCTTCTGTCCTTTGGGCTGTTTCTTCATCTCTTCTCTTTTCTTAATAAACTCCTGAACAGTCCTTATGTTAACACCAACCCCCCAAGTAAACCCAGCCCCAATCCCTATTTTCCATATTCAGGCTCCCAGTTAGCCTAGCTCCAATCAAAGATAGAAATTAGAGACATTTCTCGATCTTATGCATCAGAACATTTTAATTGGTAGATTCTTGTTCAACGACAGCTTGGTTCTTCGTAACTAGTTCCAAAATGGTGATGGGTAGGTTTTATATATTTTATGAATTTAGGACAGCTTTAAAAAAATATATGCCAGAGTATTTCTTCAGGCCAATTCCATCATAATCTCTAGTGGCACAGCCAGAGATATTTTAAAAATTATCCAAAACTTAGAAATAAGACAGAGAGAAGACACAATATTGAACTGGGACATTATTTAGCAGTGCCACCCATGGATTATTTAATCATCTAGAGGAAGTACTTCTGTTTGATATGCTGTGTACTACTGACTAAAGTCCCAGATTTTGTGATAAATCTGTAAGTTGTAATATTACAACATACATAATTACATATTGTAATAGTTAAATGTAATGTGTAATTATATATTTATATATGCAATTTGTAATATGTATTGATAATTGCATAATTGCATATGAAATATGTAATATTTATATACAATATGTAAATATTACAAATTATAATTTTTTAATATCACACGTTTAATGTTAATTTATAGATTTTTGTCTGTTAGAGATGCAAATGATTTCATCCCAGTAGAAATATAACCGCAAAAGCTGTGTATTTAATTTAGCAAACTTATTCTATCATTCCTTTTTAAATGCTGATAAACAACCAATTCCTCAAAATGCCCTTTAAACTGGTTTTACTAACTTAGTTCAGATTGGCTGTGTATTACCTTCAGCTTATTATTTTTATTAAGAAAACTCTAGGATGTGAAATTCCTATCCCTTTTATGATATTTTATGTTGCCATTGTTCCCCTAAGCATAGATTATTTTTTATCTTTGATTCTCAGCCTCTTATTCATAATATGAACACTCTGGACACAAATTAATTTTTGATACTTTTTTTGTGGGCAAAATTTTTGATGCTTTTTTTTTGCAGACAAATATTGCAAGTCCAATTTTTAAACATATTATGCAGGCCAGGCAAAACACATCTGAGAGCAGAATGCATCTCTGACCACTAGCTAGTGCCTTTTTCCTTAGGCAGTTGGAAACACACTAGGTCTGTATGACAAAAATAAACTCAAAATGGATTAAAGACCTAAATGTAAAGCCAGACACCATAAAACTCTTAGAGGAAAACATAGGCAGAACACTCTTTGATATAAATCGCAGCAATATCTTGTTTTGACCCACCTCTTAGAGTAATGAGAATAAAAACTAAAATAAACAAATGGGACCTAATTAAACTTAAAAGCTTTTGTGCAGCAAAGGAAACCATAAACAAGATGAAAAGACAACCCTCAGAATGGGAGAAAATATTTGCCAATGAAGCAACTGACAAAGGATTAATCTCCAAAACATACAAACAGGTCATGCAGCTCAATATCAGAAAAACAAATAACCCAATCAAAAAATGGGCAGAAGACCTAAATAGACATTTCTCCAGAGACATACAGATGGCCAACAAACACATGGAAAAATGCTCAACATCACTAATTATTAGAGAAATGCAAATCAAAACTACAATGAGGTATCACCTCACTCTGTTCAGAATGGCCATCATCAAAAAATCTATAAACAATAAATGCTGGAGAGGGTGTGGAGAAAAGGGAACCCTCATGCATTGTTGGTGAGAATGTAAATTGATACAGCCACTATGGAGAACAGTGTGGAGATTCCTTAAAAAACTAAAAATAGGGGCTTCCCTGGTGGCTCAGTGGTTGAGAGTCCGCCTGCCGATGCAGGGGACACGGGTTCGTGCCCCGGTCCGGGACGATCCCACATGCCGCGGAGCAGCTGGGTCCGCGAGCCATGGCCGTTGAGCCTGCGCGTCCGGAGCCTGCGCTCTGCAACGGGAGAGGCCACAACAGTGAGAGGCCCCAGGTACCGCAAAAGAAACAAAACAAAACAAAACAAAAAAACAAAAAATAGAACTACCATTCTACCCAGCAATCCCACTACTGGCCATATACCCTGAGAAAACCATAATTCAAAAAGATACATGCACCCCAATGTTCTTTTACAATAGCCGGGTCATGGAAGCAACCTAAATGTCCATCATCAGAGGAATGGATAAAGAAGATGTGGTAAATATATACAATGGAATATTACTTAGCCATAGAAAGAAACAAAATTAGGTCATTTGTAGAGACATGGATGGACCTAGAGACTGCCATACAGAGTGAAGTAAGTCAAAAAGAAAAACAAATATCGTATATTAACGCATTTATGTGGAATCTGAAAAAACTGCTATAGACGATCTTACTTACAAACCAGAAATAGAGACACAGATGTAGAGAACAAATGAGTGGATACCAAGGGGGAAGGGGGTGGTGGTGGGATGAATTGGGAGATTGGGATTGACATATATACATTATTGATACTATGTATAAAATAGATAACTAATGAGAACCTACTGCATAGCACAGGGAACTCTACTCAGTGATCTGTGGTGACCTAAATGAGAAAGAAATCCAAAAAGAGGGGATATATGTATACATATAGCTGATTCACTTAGCTGTAGAGTATAACTTAACACAGTACTGTAAAGCAACTATACTCCAATTAAAAACAAAAAAACAAACAAAAAAAACGTAGGTCTGTACGACTATCTTAGGGCTTGGAAATTGGGCATCAGAGGAAGTAGTATGTACTGTCCCTACCTGTTGAAAAAATGGCTCTTCTAAGTTGTTTAGAAGCAGTCTTTTCCACCTGGGGAAGCAGTTTACCTGCTTACCTGGGGAAGCGCTTTTCAAACATGGAAGTTTATATTTGTAGTAAAGGTGTATACTCCTGTTGAAAAGCATGATGGTCTGGAAGAGCATGAAGGAAAGTGTGAAATCTACTTTTCTTTCGTAGTTTTCGAAGACCCCTTTGGCAAACAATGTCCTTACTCCTGGATCTTTTCTCATAGAGATTTTGGGTGGGGCCCACTCTGTGATCCGTATGCCTGAGAATTTAGCATTGCTGCACTTCACACAGCACGTGACCAGTGACTGACAGGGGTGACGTATAACAGCTTGGTAACCTTGCGGGATGAGATGCGTGGCGTGGAGGTGTGCCTACTGTCTGCAGAGCTCCCATGGGGGATGGAGCAGTTTTCCTTCAGACATTCGTGTTCCTGCACAATTCCTTGCCTGGCTCCTTCCCTTCCCAGGCCCACTCCCTGACCCTCTGAGGGTTCTTCATAGGAACACTTCTTAATAAAGCACTTTTATACAAATTCTGTCTCAGAATTTGCTTCTGGGGAACCCGACCTTCAACACTGTTTGCCTCAGGCCACACTGTGTAAAATAAATGATCTGAGCTTCCAGAGCTTCCTGACAAATCACAGCCCTGGGGGGGAGGGGGTCTTGTTTTGTTTTGTTTTGTTTTTGTTTGTTTTTGTTTTTGTTTTTGTTTCAGTACACGGGCCTCTCACTGCCGTGGCCTCTCCCGTTGCGGAGCACAGGCTCCGGACGCGCAGGCTCAGCGGCCACGGCTCACGGGCCCAGCCGCTCCGCGGAATGTGGGATCTTCCCGGACCGGGGCACGAACCCGTGTCCCCTGCCTCGGCAGGCGGGCTCTCAACCACTGCGCCACCAGGGAAGCCCTTGTTTTGTTTTTTTGTTCTTTGTGGGGGAAGGGTGTCAGGCCCTAGCTAAATCCTGGGGACATTTTCCCCTCACTCAAAATCAAAAACAATACTCCTGGAATAAAATGTCCTTATCAGTTTTCCAAGGTTGCTTTTCCTTGAATAGGGTAGCCACAAAACAAACTACACGGAACGGCACATTTTGTCAGCAGGGTCCAAGCAAATGAGGACAGGACTTCCAAGCACTCTCAACAATTCCACTCAGTCGCCCTCTCAGACTTCTCTGGAAACTCTCCAGGCCACATCCTCTTTTCAAATAAGGCTATTTTAAGACGGCACAGAAATTGACATTCATAAAGATGAACCTGAGTTTAAGAAGAAAATATTATGTTCAGCCGACTCTGATTGCGAAGGATGGAAACAATGTAATGTGCTTCAGATCAGATAGATTTCTATCGGAAGTAATTTTAAAAGTTTGGGCACCTGAATATAATCTTCCATGAACTCTCGGTGTCCCAGAACACTGACAAACGTGTCAAATCTGTCTCCAACAATCCTAAATAGTGTGTAAGTACCTAAATACCTCCCTTTTTAGTACTGCACCCCAGAAGAATGAAGACAAAAATTCATAAATACTTTTATTCCACATTTTTAATGTTTAAAAACTATGTTAACAGAGCAGTTATAGAACAGAACTTCTTACATGTCTTTATTTACACCACATCCTTGCGGGGGTGGGGGGAAACTATGTGTTTGATCAACCATGAATGGCAGTTTTGTGACTTGTGACTCATTTAAATCATCCATCTGAAATTCATTTACAAGGTTTTTACATTAATAAAACAGTGGTGTGCTACACGCACTGGACTTAGATGAAGTCTAAAATACACTGAACTCTAGTGAGCTGATTACCTACCAACGATCATGATTGAAGTGTTCTGGGAAAAAATGACTTAACACAGTCTATGTTGGCGTTGACACTGAAAAGAAAAGGCAAACATGCAAGACTTGCAAAACCTTGATAAAATAATGTTTTTTTTTTCTTTCTTTCATATTTGTGCTCATAGTTAATATTCAAGTCTTTCCCCCCTTTCAGAGATCCCAAAGTTGGGGAAATGCAGCAATTCAATTTTGAAAAACAACCCCAAAAAACCGTTCTCCTCCCCAACTTCTGTTTTCATAAATGCTGTGTAGTGATATCAGTGTTAACGGTGAAATAGCATTATGAAGAAACAACTCGTTACTTTGGGTATATCTATTTCTATATGGCAATAATTTGGGTCTAAAATGTTCCTTATTTGCATCTCAGAGGACTAGCTTTGAAATCATTGATCTTAATACCAGTATAAGAAATCAATGAAACTATTTCTCAGACATTTCTCTCTCTAAACAATTAAGTAAGATTTGTAGGTTCCAAGTTTACATTGAGAGAACTATGCTACCTGGGAGAGAATGCAAATTTTTCTAATTCCCAAACAAAACCACTAATATCTATGAAAACATTCTTGATATGCAGATACTAGCGACTTCTATTTCAATGTGGATCAACAACTGCAAAAATATACAGCCTCCTATTTATTTACAATATATTTACATACAAATGAAGTATTTCTTACAATAAGCCTCAACTGCATAGATTCTTCCTTTTAAAAGCACAAATTCAAGCCTGTATGCACATGGGCCCAGTTTTACAGTCTTTCCTCCAAGAAAATCCTAAAGAAGATCTGAGCCTTGTGAATTTTACATGTTTTTCAAGAACTTTCCCTTTAAGATTTAGTGGTATTTTTCAGTTGTCAGCCACCCCATCCCCAATTTGTACCTGAAAGCCTTAGATAACTATAAATAATTCACCGTGTGTATTTTAGAGGATGTGTATTCTGCTGCTAAAAGATTCTCAGATCTGCCATCTCTAAGGAAACATTCATTTAACATCGTTAAATGATGCAGTCTCAATCGTCTTTATTTTGAAACGGGCTAGAAGTTTTCTGTGAACTGGAATGGAGGAATTACATTCTTAAAGTTTACACCCCTTCTAAGCCTCATGCCACTTACACTGATAAACAGAAGGGAACTGATCGATGGCTTTTGCACTAAGGCATAAAATCATGTATCTGATCATTTCACTGACCTCCGCCCCACTCCCACTCCAACAAAACGTGCTGTCCGGCACTCTGATCCACTGAAACCGAGCTGAGCACTAATCTTTTCGGAGCAGTTTGTAGCCCCTCATGCAGTGCAGCACTTTCAGCAGAGAGTTCACTTTAAAGGGAGGACAGGATTGATCGCCATACACTGAACCCAAACATTCTGGAGAACTTACTCCTGACGTGAATTCAGCATTTCCTCTGAGGTTGCATTTACAAACGGTATATCATTTAATTCCTTTCAAAAAAAAAAAAAAAAAAAAAAAAAACAACCCTAAACCCAAACCACGTCACTTTTATTTCTTCACAGCTGCCATAACTGTAATCTTATGGTGTGTCAGCCCGCGCGAGCCCCGCTTACAACGATGCACCTGTACCAGCGTTTCCAGTGGGAAGGGGGCTGAGACGAGGCCCCTTCCTCCCCTCCCTAAGTCCTGCTTCCCACTTCTTGTCCGTGAGTCCTAGGAACCACCCTCAGAGAATTATGGGCAGGACTAATGAAGAGGAAAAGGAGAGACAAACTGGCAGGGCTTTTAAAAACACGGTTTGCTGGGCCTCCACCCTGAGAGTTTCTGATTTTACTGGGTCTGGGGTGGGGCCTGAAAATGTGCATTCCAATGAGTTCCCAGGTGATGCTGATGCTTCTGGTCCGGGGATGCCCACTTTGAGAACCACTGGCTTGGAGGCTTGACTCCAACTCCAGAAAGAAGCCAATTCTGGGGTAACTGTCTGAGGTGTCCTCTGAAATACCGTGACACCTTACCACAGCCCTTTGTCCACCCCAAGCCCCACGGCCATGACCCATGGATGCCTTTCTCAACAGGGCCTGCAAATGTACAAAAGGAAAAGTGGGTAGAGAGCTTTTTTATCCCCATTTTATTACTGGGCAGTTAAACCATGGTTTACTAGCACTAAAACCCATTAAAAGTGCTGTGTCCTGGCTTCCATGACTGGCACGTGGGAGAAGCTATGCAGTGGCATCCTTTTTGGTAGCGGGAGGGAAGGAGACGAACTCCAGGAGCAAGAGGTCCTACAAATAGAAGCAAGCAGGCCAGGCCTGAGACTCCAGAGAAAAGAAAGGGTAGCAGCAGAGAACGTCCCTGACGGTTTACGGCCCACAGGAGGACGCTTCATCCTCCGTAACCCTCCTCCTACCATGAGGTCTCTGGTGGCCCTGAACTTGGTCCCCCTCCTTTGCTGGAGACCAAGCTTCAGGCCACTCTGGGCACCCCTAATTGGTGGTGTGTGACTGGAGCGGGCAATCCAGATTCCACTAACGAGTGAGGGATTCTTGGCAACTCTGAACAAAATACCCTCTAGAAACAATATTATATTTAGTGCGTAGGTTCTTTAGCAATCTTGTTATGTTATCCTATTTCAGCTAAACTATGGGCTTAGATCATTTTCTCTAGCTGGTCTCGGGGGGGCCTAACCATCATGTATAACCTGGTTTCTAAAGGAAAATGCATTCCAGGTTGCAAACAACTGACAGTTTTACAACATGGTCTGCTTACAAACTGGGGGCTGCCCGTGCTTAACAAGACTGGACTTCTTTCCCGTATATACTTTGCAACCCCACTTCCAGTAAGGAACATGAAGGAAACTAGGGAGTTACAGTGTGCTGTGTTATTATAACTAGAGAACAGTTCATAATCCAAAGTACGAAGCTGGCACTGTTCACTAGTGCTGAGATCCTATCTACCAAAGGAAAACGTGCTGCTCCCAAAGGCTAAGGTATAATATTCGTTAGTCTACTCATTTAGCAGAAAAACTTCTACAGCACTTGACTGTGTTATTTAAATTCTACCTAACATCTGTGGTACATGTATTTTTGGCTACCGGTTCACAGTTCTGAATAAGAAGAATAAGGGCAGTACACTTTACAGCTAATCCCACGCAAATGATGTAATTAGTCAGTGATATTTGACAAATTACAGTAGGGTCTATTATAGTCAGTCAACAATAAACTTAGATAAACATTACAAAGAAGATTTTAAAAACCTGTAGTATCACAGACATTCACAACAATGTGCCTCCTCTAAATAAGTATATTTTAAATAATAATAATAATTCCTTGTCCTGACACGTAAAATCCAGAGATCCAAAAATATCACTACACATCCCAAGAGCTAATGATCATCTTCTCAATGGACTCTGTGGGCATAAAATGAATTGTTATAAATTAATGAAGAAAATGGAAAACAGCATAATATAGCTTGCAGGCTAAATTTGTAGTTTTTTTAATGGAGGGTCATCCACTATCTGGCTATTTCATTATTTGGTGCCCTGGACAGCTCAAAGGGCCAGCCAACTTGTTTTGTTGAGTTTCTCTCCTGCTCATCTAACATGCAAGACACTGCTGAGAAGGACAGAGATGGCTGTGGATTTTACTAGGTTAGGAATTCATATATAGGTAGGTACTCATATCTAAACACCTGAACTCTGACCTAATGTGCATGTAATTCTGGAGCATTATGGTAAAAGCTATGATGATCCCACTAAGAAACGCAGGAAATAACGTCTCCTTTTCCCCCAAGAGGATCACGAGAAAAGTGCTCTGATGCCTGCACTCTCTATGGGACATTAGCCTCTGTAAAGGGAAGGGGACATTTCCCTGTTACTCCCGGTAAGTGTGGAGGCCTCTGGGGGGGTCTCAGTGGGGGAGGAACAGAGCCCAGAGCTAAGTGCCTGGAAACTCTGCCAAGAGTCTGCGGTTAGAGGCCACTTATCTCTGGATAAGAAATCTGTACTTGGTGAACTTACGTGTCTGCGGAATTCAACCAGGATGCAGATAAAACACAAGCCCTGTTTCAAGTGACCAGCTCACAGGGTACACACACTTCTCACTGTGTGATACGGACAATCCAATCATAGATGATGGCCCAGCTCAGGCGGAATGCGGTGCTGGGTTTCTATACTGTCTCCCATGCCTTTCCAAGCTACCTTGTCCCAAACTCTCTTCTTTTTCAGCCTCTCTGTCGTTTCCTTCACTTCCTTTAGGAGAGGGGCTGGGGTAAGAGTGTGAGGCAACTCTGTCCTCCTGTGTGGTTCACGTCAGGTGGGCAGTAACGGCCCATCCTTGACTAGGGGCGAGAAGAGAGATAGCACAGACGCCAAAGTCCCCATCTGGGGGAAGAAAGGTACACAGTGATTTCACCACGTGTCCTTCTCAAAGACCATCTCTGAGGGCTCGTTTTCTGTTTTCAAGACTGGATGGATGGTTAATGGAGAAGAAATAGGAATGAGGCTTATTTAAGGTACAAAAATCTTATATTTGTAATAACCTAAATTTATAGATATAAAACAAGTCTTTTAAAGACCCCCCCTAAGATACCCAATATAAAACAGGAATTACTTATCCTAGATCATCCTTGGTTAGATACACATGATTCTCTGTGCAAAAAGCTGGTGGACATGAGTAAAAGCTGCTGGGTTTGTAATTTAAGAAGATGATTTTCCCCCTTCAACAATACCGATGTAGGGCTGAAGGCTATCTGCATCCGAGGAATATTTCCTTAGGCATTTTGGACAATCTTTTTGTAGGACTCATGTTTCTCAATTTATTACAAAGGTATCATGGGTCTTCCCCAATAGAAGTTGACTCAGATTAGAGTAACTCTGACAGAAATTGTCAAGGGGGAAACAAAACTTCATTTGCTAGATTATCCAGATGTGTAGATTAATATGTTTACCATGGTAAGAATCATTCCCATCCCCCTCCCAGCTGAGAACAGTCGCCAGAGAATATCTCTGCACAGAGTGGGATGCAGTGCCAGAGAGGCCATGGGCTGCTGAAGCTCAGCTGCCAGGTGATCAGAGCTGCCTCAAATATTGGGCATCCTCTGATCCAGCAAGGGTTCGTGCCCTGTGACTCTCATATGATTATCCCTATGTGCTATGTTAACCAAAATAGGCAAATTATTTACGAAACCATTTTTTTTTCTGTAAAGCAAAATAAATATATACAATTCAAGATTCTTTTCTTTTCTAAAAAGGTACAGATACTATAAGCTGAACATCAGTAGGACAATTATGTCAGAATCTGGATGTGTAATAAATAAACATGATGGATGCTCACGTCTTCCAAGTTCTAAGAGATGATGAAATCACAAAAAACAGAGTTAGGAGAGTGAAAAATAACTGATTGTGAAAAGTACTGGAAAATATGATTGCATGAAATTTGGAACAAAAGAAATCCATAATCCTTAAAATTGATCCCCAATGTTGGAGGAACATGAACCATGATAGAAACAGGTCTCTGTTCTGTTACCAAAGTGTTATTCCATTGTGTATCTTGTAAGTTTCTGTCTGCTTCTGTAAACTTGCAAAAGATGTGATGAGGGCTTGCCGATGAGTGGTAACTTGACTGTTTCCTTTTCCATCTGGTCTCAGTGGCCTTCATCACCACTTGATGAGCAGGCCCAGTCATAGATAACCAAGGGAATGCTGACCAGGGAGAACACCACCCCCAGACCCAAGAAAAGGGCAGCCTGGAGTGACAGAAAGGCAATGGTTATTTTCAGGGAAGCACACATTTACCACACATACCTGGGAAAAAACAGATATGCTTTCCCTCTCTTTTTGAGTTTGTTACAACTATTGCTGAACTGTGAGAATCTTTCTAAAACTGTGGGCATCTGATTCTCCAAGGATGGGAAACTAAGAAAAACCAGCTATCAGAACCACCCTCTGCATTCTGTTCTTTGACTTCACAGTCACCTCAGAGTGAGTCTGTTCTACAGCTGATGGTATCCTCACAGTTTCTTTCAGACTAAGACGACAACCGAAAGAAAGAATGGGCTTAGAAAACATACAGTTCATTTCATTACTCTTTACCAACCAACCTAGGTTATCGCTGGCAGGCAAACATTTCTGTTTGAAAAAGTGTTAAAAGGATATCAAAAAGCAAAGTAGATTTGACCAAGTGAAAACAGGAAATGGGTGTCCAAAACGAAGTTATTTCAAGGGTTGATGAAGGCCACAGGGGGGCAGGTTACTAACTCTAGAATCTGGAGAACTCGAGATTATAAACTGCTTGGCCTTGAGAGTTTCCAATGAGAGCTGAAATTCAGGGAGAAGGGATGAAGCATCATGAGAGCCAGAGGGGCTGGACTAGAGTCTGGATGGGGAGACAGAGGTAAGGGAAGGTGATAAGATGAAGGGTGACTTTGGGAGGGTTGCACACAGGCTCACCATCACCGGTCTGGTGTAACTCCCACTGGGTCCCCACCCGGACTGGATCCCTTGTCTAATGCTATTTGGTAGGTCCTCCTAGCAGTTTTAAAACGGGAGCAGGGTTGGAGAGGCCCAGAGAATTCACAGGCACTAGGTCTCCATCATCGTCAGATTTCATCTTAGTTTACTTTACTGCTGTGCCAGAGTGACTGCTCCTTCCTCTCTGTCCTCATGAAGTCCCCACTGGTCAGATCTAGAAGGATTGGGGATTTATGGCTTTAGGGATAATCCTGTTGGGGAAGTAGATGCTCTACCAGCATCAACGCTGCTTCTCCTAAATGCACAGCGATGATCCCCCATGCCTATGTCTCTCGTCCAGGTCTGTCGGCTCAGGTAACATGTGGATTGGAGTGCTTACACTATCTGGGAGGGCAGCTGAGAAGCCTTCTCCGAAGCCAAACATAATGGTGCTCCAGAAGGTACTCATGTAGCAGCCACTTCACCCCTGCTTCCCTCACTGTCTCCAAGTGCACCACCTTCAAGATGCCCTTGAACTTCACCAGACCTGGAAACAAGAATCCCAATATAGAAAGGTAGTTTCTGAATCCAGGTCTGTTGCTCCAAAGCATTTCTGTCAAATCATAAAAAGGCTCTTTGCACTAACTCAGCCATTTAAATTAAGGCATTGCAGGTTCCCTGGGCTGTAGCATGGAGTTACAGGACTAGGAATTGTATGGAAACAGCAGACTGCATAAAATCTTTGAGCCCCTTTCCACGTCAGGTCTTGCTAAAGACAAGGCATGACCCTACAGAGACACAGGATGATAAACGTCTAATCTTTCAGTTGGCCCTGCCCTCGCAGAGCAAAAGAGCTAAGGCACAATAAGAGCAAAACCTGAAAATATTTTGAGGGAATGGAGAAGATTCTGATATGATATTTTAAATTTCCCAAATGGGCAAACACTAGGTGTGCTGCCTACTTTTGAGATCACTAAAAGTAGTATAAGTTGGTGGAGATGGACTATTTATTTGATATATTTCAGTGAAAAACTCATCAGAAAAATGAGAGGGGCTGGCATGAGACATACCCAAATTTGTTGAGGTCCTTTATCTCCATCTTGGCTTGTGATTTTTAAATAAAGAGATGAAGGAAGAATGAAAATAAGCATATTAGCAGACGTAACTCCTGAAAAATAAGAAAAAACAAAGTTTGAGGCTGTTAGTGTGAAACTTCAGGTTTCTAAACAGCTATTGAAAATAGAATAAGCAGGAAGTCAGAAAGCCTTACCTACGACTCCAAAAATATCCTTCATGGAGGGTATGAAGATCACCAACAAGTTGATAATAACCAGGAGTATGAAGGTCACCAAGACATGACGACATAAATTAAACTTTGTTTTCTTAGCCAGTTCAAATAAAGAAGAACGAACCTGCAGGAAGAGAAAACAAAAAATTCCGTAATGCCCACAGCATGCTGCCTTTCACATTTCTCGGCAGTGACTGAAAGATTGGTGCACAGGCATTTGGGACAATGTTTTGTCACACCTAGTGAGTTTATAGATAGCTTTAACAGTGTGGGAAACAGGGGGGCTTGACTTAAGATGGAAAGTCTTTTTCTTTACGAATAGGTAGTTTTCTTTTGCAGGGGGACAATTTCTGTTTTATCTGTGACTGAGTGTTCTGTCCTGGTTCTTCTGTATTCCCCTGTCATGGATGACTGGGATTCAAACAGTCTATCTACATTTCTCTGTAAAGAGGGACAGATAAATTAGAATGAAGATTCATTCCATCAGAAGGTTACCCTAACTCACTGATCCCACTTTTTTTCCAAAGAGCCTTGGGATCCTTCCTTGATGCAGCTTCAATGATGCAGGAGAGTCCCCTGCAGCAGGCTTGCTCTGCAAGGAGACCTCAGCTTTTCCCAAGTTGCACTGAGGCCTTTTACTCACCGTGAAAAATAACACAGGCACCGTGAGGATGACAGCGACAATGACAGCCAGCCGCACGGTCAGGATGAGGATGTCATCTTTACTCTGATACTTGTGGAGGAGATCCGAATGCACATTTTCTAAAATGAGGGAAAAGTAAGAGGGTGTTAAAATAAGACAAAAGCGCATCACGGAATGACGGGTTTTCTGAGCCACGAAGAATTTGTAAACTAAAGGGTAAGGAAAGCAATGTTCTGGGTATCGAAGTGTCTATTCACAACTTATAAAGTAGAAAAGAAAAATCCCCTGTGTGAGATGGGCGCCACCTGTCCACATGTACCTGTGGCAAAAAGGAAGGTACAGTAATCACTAGAAGAAGTTACACCAAGTGTGGAGCTTAATTTACACTACACTAAACCTAAGAGTAAGTTGGGGGTAGAAATACCATACGGTTGTAGCACAAAGCCCTTCATCTGGATTCTCCCCGACTTGGTGCCACTCATCAAACAACACCGAATAGCCTCACTCTCGCTAAGTTGACTGCAGGGCCCCCGGGGCCACTTTCAAACTCTCCTCTTATAACTCAATGTCCAAGCGGCAGAGGTACCCATGGAACTTCACCATGGTGAAGTTCATCATTCTTCTCTTCCAGGTATGTTTTCCTCATAAAAAACGTACTTTGAACTTTTTCTCAGCTCTGAACTTCAGAAAGTGTCATTTCAAAGACAACCAAAGCTAGAATGGCAGCCACTGAGAGCAAGAATGCTCACTCGTGTCTTTTTTATCAACGACTTTTGAGCAGTTAGCTGTGATTTGGGTATGCTCGTGAGAAGAGGTGAGCTCAAGGTCCTTCTACTCTGCCATCTTATCTCCAACTCGAAAATGCTCACTCCTTTGACAAAAGATAGTTTCCCTCCTTTCTCAAGGTTCAGGGTGTAGAATTCCAATTCTAGTCTGGGCCAGAGATTGGTCTCAATTTTAGAAAAAGGGCCCTAGGCTATAATAAAAATCTCCTTAGTTCTAACTTCCTTGATTCAAAATTCATAACCATCTAAAAATAGCTGAGTTTTTTCTTTGACCTAAGAGTATGAAAGGGTTTGGTATTCTATTCTATGTGGGAAAAAAATGGATTTGCCAAAAAATATCATAGCTTGAACAAGGTTGCAGTGAGACCATTCAACTAACATTAGGCATGCTCTCTCTCTCCCTCCCTTTACCCACCCTAATCCCTGCAACTCTGCAGGAAACTTAAGATCACCATCTTTTTGCAGAAATTAAATGTGGTATTTATGGACTCTTTAGACAATGCTATTCTCCATCGCTTGTGAAAATGTTAATAAGGGAATTCCCTGGTGGTCCAGTGGTTAGGACTTGGTGCTTCCACTACTGAGGGCCTGGGTTCAATCCCTGGTTGGGGAACTAAGATCCCACAAACCACGTGGTGCAGCCGGAAAAAAAAAAAAAAAAGGTAATAATACAACTGTATAATCAGGGTAGCCTTCCTCTCCAGGATGAACTGATCATCTCTAAATGTGTTTAAATTTTGAGACATTTGTGTTTATGAAAAAATGCCCCCAAGAAATATTATTTAATAGAGAGTGTGAAATTTATGTATTTAAATTTAAATTAGGTCCCAAATTATAACGATAATGAAAGATGTTAAATAAAGCTGCAGGATGATTGGAATAGAAGAGGGTGAAGAAGTAGTCAAAGAAGGTAAACTATTCATACAGGGTCAATAAAAGTTACAAATGAAACCTTGTTCTTTTTCAGATTTCATTTCTTTCAACTTTCTATGTCACTGCTTCAAATCGTTGCAAGGCTCCACCTGCCGCTGAACAATCAGGTGCTTTATTTTTAATTAATGCAGAGTGTTATGAGTGTAGCACTCTGCTCTTTCTCACTTTCAAAATCTGTCTGTCTCTCTTTTCTATTAATGGAATCTGACCCAGTTCTCTACAGCAATTAGGAAAGCTTTCTCTGATTATAGTTTTAAACTTTCCTCAGTAAAGGTGGCATGCTTATAAAATGCAATTTCTTTTTTTTTTTGTGGTACGCGGACCTCTCACTGTTGTGGCCTCTCCCGTTGCGGAGCACAGGCTCCGGACGCGCAGGCTCAGCGGCCATGGCTCACGGGCCCAGCCGCTCCGCGGCACGTGGGATCTTCCCAGACTGGGGCACCACGAACCCGCGTCCCCTGCATCCGCAGGAGGACTCTCCACCACTGCGCCACCAGGGAAGCCCCTGCAATTTCTTTTAAGGACAGTATTAGGGGAAAAAATTACAGTATATTGTTTCAGTAATTATTCTATTGTGCAGTCTGCATGAATATGTAAAGGAACCACTGCCATTTGCTTTAAGTAGAAGAAAAGATCAGCAAAGTCAATGGACAGATTTGTTGCTTTTTGGGCTATCATAGTAAAAGTTATTTTGATATTGATTTTTACTAATTTACTTACTAATACCTATATTTATGCACTGACAGAAGGTACTTACCATAGAATGTCAAGTAGCCAAAAATGGCAGTCAAGAAATACATAACAAACATGGCGAAAAAGGAGATATTTGAAACCATCTGCATCTTTTTCTGTGATCGACTAAAAACAAAGATAAAGGAATTTGAAAAATTAAAAACCACATTACTGAATGTAAGCACCAGTGTTAACACTGAAGAATGGAACTTAACTTTCTTTCAGGCTGGGGCTGACCTGACCAGCTGAAATTACCCCCAGCAAATATGCCAGTTTATAATAACTTCTTTTACACCCAATGGGTATTATGAGAGAGAGAGAGCCATGTAATGAACAATCCCTTGAATGTTCTTCCCCATTCTTTTGAAAGAATATCGAGTTCTCATCTGAAGAGCAAAGAGCATTTTTTAACATTTGTTTGATACTATCTCTACACTCAGCATGAACAGGAAAAAGGCAGAATAAGTTCCAAAGCTGTTCTCTCAGCTCCAGGGACGGGGCAGAGCTACAACTTGACCTCGGTGTTCAGTTGCTAAAGCTGCTATTTAAGTTCCGGTTTTCCCACTGAATAGCCCCAGGGAAGCCTGTTTGTCTCCAGAGCAATGAGTGCCTAAAGAGCTCACAGCTGGGATAATGAAGGGCTCTCTCTTTCTCTCTTAGGTCAAGTTTACTCTGGGAGTTTGCATAAACCTCTAAGTTTCTTTAACTGCCCAAACAATTAATCTACAAGACTTGTACTCAACAGTCGACCACCAACAGTCACAACATTTGATTGTGTCATAAAAGGGAGTATGGAAAACGAGAAAAATTGAGAAGTACCCACGTGAGGAAATTACAAACTAAAAGCTGAACTATTAAATTTAAAAGATGCCAAAGACATATTTAAACACCCTAAATATAAGGTCATAAAGTAAGCCTGATGAACACATAGATAGGTAGATGTAAATACTGATACTTCAAAGTTTACTCATATATCAATTAAATATGAAAGAGGGAGAATAATGAGTGAATTCAATGCTAAATAACATCATCTTTATTTTTGTTTCAAAATGGAAACAGATAGCTGTATTGTATATCTTTCTGAGTTGAAGACTATACCATGATGCCTACTTCAAGAAACAAGAAAAATCTCAAAGAAACAGTCTAACCTGACACCTAGAGGAACTAGAGAAAGAAGAACAAAGTCCAAAGGAAGGAAACAAAGATCATAGTGGAAATAAATGAAATAGAAACTAAAAAGACAGTAGAAAAGATCAATGAAACTAAGAGCCGATTCTTTGAAAAGATAAAGAAAAATGACAAGCCTTTAGCTAGACTCACTAAGAAAAAAAGACAGAAGGCCCTGATAAATAAAATCAGAAACAAAAGAGGATAAATAACAATGGATACCACAGAAATACAAAGGATTACAAGAGAATATTATGAAAGCTATACGCCAACAAATTGGGCAACCTAGAAGAAATGGACAAATGCTTAGAATCATATAACCTTCCAAGATTGAATCATAAAGAAATAGAAAATCTGAATAGACTGATCACTAGTACAGAGGTTGAAACAGTAATCAAAAACCTCCCAATAAACAGGACCAGAGGGCTTCACTGGTGAATTCTACCAAACATTTAAAGAAGATTTAATACCTATCCTTCTCAAACTCTTCCAAAATTTTGGAGAGGAGGGAATGCCTCCTAACATTTTATGAGGTCAACATCACCATGATACCAAAACCCAGACAAAGAGGACACACAAAAAACTGCTGGCCAATATCTCTGATGAACATAGATGCAAAAAATCCTCAACAAAATACTAGCAAACTGAATACAACAATACATCAAAAGGATCATACACTGTGATCAAGTGGAATTTATTCCAGGGATGCAAGGATAGTTCAGCATTCACAAATCAATCAGTGTGATAAACCACATTAACAAAATACCCACTTATGATAAAAACTCAATGAAGTGGGTACAGAAGGAACATGCCTCAACATAATAAAGGCCATATATGAAAAACCCACAGCTAACATCATTCTCAATGATGAAAAACTGGAAGTTACCTCTCTAAAATGAGGAAGAGGACAAGTATGCCCACTCTCACCACTCTTATTCAACCTAGTATCGAAAGTCCTAGCCAGAGCAATTAGGGAAGAAAACGAAATAAAAGGCATCCAAATTGGAAAACTGTCCCTATTTGCAGGTGACACGATTTTATATATTGAAAACCCTGAAGACTCCACCAAAAAACTATTGGAAATAATAAACAAGTACAGTAGAGTTGCAGGGTACAAAATCAACATACAAAAATCTGCCATGTTTCTGTATGCTAAAGATGAGCTAGCAGAAAGAGAAATTAAGAAAACAATCCGTTTACAGTTGCAACAAAAAGAATAAAATACCTAGCAATAAATCTAACCAAGGAGGTAGCTACAGAGAATAGAGTAGTGGTTACCAGAGGGGAAGGGGTTGGGGGAGGACAAAATGCGTAAAGGGGATCAACTGTATGGTGATGGTTGGAAACTAAATTTTTGGTGGTGATCAGGATGTAATGTATACAGAAGGAGAAATATTAGGTTGTACACACGAAACCTATATAAGTTGTAAACCAGTTACCTCAAAAAAAGACACTATGCCATGATGACTATTTTTATGTGGAAAGTCTGATAACAAGAGGCTAAAAAGAGAACCCATGAGGGAGTTTAAAAGCAGGGCTTTCATTTTCTCTAACAGCAATCAAAAAGAAATCCGTATAATCATTGTAATCGTTTGAAATGAACAACAATATTCTTTTGTCCAGTTTGTGGTCTTAACATTAATTTCTTCCTGCCTGATTTACCAGCCTTTTCCAAGTAAACCAAAAGGCAAATCAGATGCACTGTATTTAGTGGTTCACAGATGGGTCTGAATATTATTATTGTCCATTTGCAAAATAATCATAAGTAACATAAAGCAACACAAATACTTGAACTCTCTTGAGTAATATAGAATTTGAAAAACCAAATTCACAAAAAAAAGCCCACAGAGTAAGCCACTTCATACATTTATGGCCAAAATATACTGCAGGTTTGTGATTTTTCTTGCTCAAGAATGGGAGAAAGTAAATGTTGAAGCTGGGTGATGAGTCAGCAGGGGTTCATCATATGAGTCCATTTATTTTAAATACAGTACTTGCCTATTAATGAGGGGCCCTAAAATGATTCAGTTTGCAAAAACATTAAACAAATCTCTTACTCTTTAAGCTCGCTGTAAATTGGCAGGACAGACGGGTGGCAGACAAATGCAAACGCAATGGTTGGTAAAGCGTACACGGTCTATTTGAAAGAAAAAAATATAAATGTTATGGAAAGGCATTCTTACCATAAAAATTGTACAGCTCCAGTATTTCTGAGCTGTCTTTTCATCTGACAGCCCTTCAGAATCCCTGGATTATTTGGTTATTAGGAGAGCTTTGGTATCGAAATAGGAGCAGCTTCTCTAAGAGAGCTTATCTAGCTTGAGACATTAGGCACTTGGCAGAGAGGGGTTCTAGAGCTGGGCTCACCCACAGTGTATTTTACAACTTCCAGGCACTGTGTCACCCCGTATTTATGTGGCGCTAGCCAGTTACATAGCACTTTCCTACATTATTTCACTGAATCCCCACAGCAACCCTGAGGCAGACCAGTGCTGTTCTCCTGACTCCCTCCAAGATAGGCTAGGCAACACTCCCAGAACTTCCACCGCCATTTTACTGCTCTTTGCACTATATAGGGCACATCAATCAGACTTAAATATGGCATCTAAAAAGAAAGTTACTTTCTAAAAAGAAAATCACTTCACTGCTTTGGCTGTATCCTTGAGAGTTAAAAGACAGCGAGACAGAGAGAGAACGAGCTAAATTAGTTTTCTTAGATAAGGTTTTTTAAAACTCCCGAATTCAATATAGTAACTTCTTATGCAAAAAGAAGTTGGCAGAGAAGGAGGGAAAAGTAACATTTCTCATGCTCTAATTTTTCCCAGGCACTGTACCAGGCACATTCTAACAAAACCCTGTAAGATACAGAATAGAACAGTTATTTTACAAATGGGGTTGATAATTTGCCTGAGGATTCAAATCCAAGCCTGACTGGTTCCATAGTCCATCATCTCCCAATATGTCGTATGAACATTCCTTAAGTGCCAATTTGTGGTGATGTCTGTATTTCAACTGTACATGCTGGGGAAGTCTGAGGTCACCACAAGATAAGAAGCAGTGGGCTAAGGATGTTAGTTATTAATCTGTTTTTAAAGATCTACATGGGATAACAGAGCTGAGACAATTATCCAGAAAGAGGTTTTCACAGGGAATACTTAAGGCTGTCCTACACATAAACTGGGTAAAAGGGAGAATGAAATATACAATTTGTATATTTCTCCAAGGTCCCTAAATGGATTGTGGCAGTTGGAAGCAGTGATACAGTGTTCTTTTGAGAACAAACACATCAAAGACAGTTTAATCAAAAGAAGTCTGAGAAATACAAATGCCCTTAGTAAAAACGTGTTTTTATATTTAAAGGATAAGAAACTTACCTTTGAATTGAAGGTAACATATTTTGGCGTACACATGTCAGAATTTGTTGAATTAGCACTTATTGTTGAATTTAGCTCTGGAGCAATGCAGGGAATTTGAAATTTCTTGTATATAACCTAGTATTAAAAAATAAAGGATAGACAATCGGACTTTATCAAATAAAGCCAAATAATGCATAATTATTACATAGCATCATACGACAGCAAAACCAAGCCAACCATTTCAATCAGCACTTACCACAATTAGGAAAAAAACCATACAGCTCAAGGAAAATCCACTAGTATAGCCAAGATAGCCTAAAAAAAAAAAGTTTAAAGAATTATTATTATTTCACCTGTCACCTCTTTCAATACATTATTTCAAGCATAGTTTGGGATTCCAATAGTATTCATACATGCTAATATTAATACAAGATTATTTGATAGTGCTACCTTACTTGGCAAAAATGTTGACTTTAAATTAAAACATTATAGCATTATGTGTTTTGATTCCAGTTCTTCCTGACACACTAGATAGAGAACATAGATTCCCAGAATCCAGGGGAAAAGACCTTCCCAAATCTGGCCATAGGTCTCTGTTGCTGTACTCAGATGGATTCCTATGGCCAAATCCCATTTACTCCTTGATCCATTCAATAATTCTTGATTATGCACGTATTGTATAAACACTGAATAAACACAGAGGAGAGGAAGTGGTTTCTAGGGAGAAACTGAACAGCTAAGGATCTCCACCTTGCTCCCCTTGGAATGCCTGGGAAATCTCCGAGCACCATAATCTCCAGAAAGGCAGAGTTAAGTGGTCTCTGGGGGCTGCACTATTCTCACTCCTGGGGAAGAAGAGCCCGTCTCCACTTGCACTGAAAAGAGCTACATGTATATACACAGAAAAGCTTAAACACAGACTCAGAAACCAGATAATTAAGTAGCTTAAAAAAAAATCTACTTATAGGTCTCACAGAACAGCTACAGAGGCTTGGTATTTTTCATACAAAACAAAAAATTATGGTTAGCAATCATTTTGGGAAGAACGTTACATGTCTGCCTTGAATGAGCCCAGAATTAAAGGAAGTGCATTTCAGAAGCTTTGGACTGGACGGCAGTCTGCCTGCATTATTCCACACACGAAATGTCCATAACATCAGGGACCCTGGTCTCCAAATACACACACCCAAAAATGTCAAAACTAAATGGATATGACTTAGTGATTACCTACCACTTTTGACTTTTTGCTTCTCTCTCTCCCTTCAATGAAGCAAATAATTGAGACCGGTTAGACTCTGATAATTTAAGAGTGATTCATAATACTTTGGGGTAAAAATATAAGCAACTTTCTGTCTTGATATCAGATGTGAAATTCTGCTCATCTAAATAATCAGAGTACGTTAAGACCTTGTATAAGGAGAATTCCATTTTCTGGGCTTTGTGCTTCTGGACAGAGCATTGTCTGTCGCTGGTCCCAGGACCTGCCTTCTTCCCTCCACGGCTTAGTAGAGGGATTGCTTAGGAAGTCACATACCAACGAGTGTTTTTATCCCATATTAAAGTCAAGCCTGATTAATACATGTAATCTATCACTCATTTAATCTTTACCCTACAAGTGAAAGCAGAGGGCAAAGCTGTTCGTTTTTATTAGGTTTCTGATTCATCTGGGTATTGTAGAGACTATGAGAAAAGCAAGCTCTTACCTAAGTTCTTCAAGAGACACAGAGGGAGAATTATGCCAAAGGTAACTACCACCACCAGAAGGCGGCCATCCACGTACCAGGCTCTAAAAGGGATGTAAGCAGTTAGGTCACATTTTCTTAGAAAGTGACTTTTCTTTCTTCACACATAAAATTTCACAATATTTAAACTTTGTTAACTATTATTCATGTTTATCATTAACTTGTATCATTATTCAGGTTTTATCCAACCACTTTGACCCAACCACTAGTCACTTCCTATCATCTCTCTCCCCATGCAGCAGCAGAAGAGATATTGCTTTCCCCCTCACTCCCACTGGCTAAGCATGCAGTTCCTCTGAATTATTTACATCGCTTCAAAGCTGAATGTACACATTACGTTCTGTCAGATTACAACTTCTCTTATCAATTATTTAAAGAGAAAGTTCCTTTCTGTTTTGCTTGGCTAATATCATCGAAAAACAAGTCACCACAGGTAGCCATTGCTTTCTCCCTAATCCCTTCTATTTGACCTTGAATCCTGATGAAAGAACACTAGGAACTCTAGTTTCTACGATTCTCCCTTGAAAGAAAACAGAGAAACTAAGACTGACAAGAACTGTTAAACAAGAGGTAGTCAAAACACAGCATGTACTAAACGCAGCTGCAACATTTTCCAAGGTTAGCTACATCTTTAATGAGGTTGGCTCACGTCAATTCTGCTCCCCAAATGCTCTTGTCTCTTCTTTAAGGAAGAGACTCCGGTCTTAATCTTGCTTGTTCCACTTCTGTGTCAAAAATACTCCATATCTGTTCTATTTCATAGAAACTGGAGGTAGATTTCAGGCTCTTGGGAAATTGCAGCACCTAGCATTTACAGCACGACCGATGAATCTACCTTTTAAATGCTCAGATTCAAATGGCTCTGCCTGCCTCCTTCATTTGTATACCCCCAGAAACAACAAACCAAGAAAAACAGCCTAGGGAAAACTTTGTTGCTGCAGTCTTCATAAAACAAAAACGTTGGTTAGCCCACGTTTCAGTTAAAAGCATTTTAGTTATCTCACAAACAACGGTCTATAACTTACGAAAATGTCTCTTCCTTTCCCATTAGAAACTTTATGGCAGAGGGTAGTTCATTTTTTACTATGAAGAGGTAGCTCAGCATTGCTAGAGAAAAATGAGAACATTTTTAGAAAGAGGATACTGAGGCTCACGTTGCAAGCTATATAAAAGGTCACCAGCCTGTTCCTAGGCTAACCTTCAATAAGACACAAAGACAGCTGTAGACACTGTCCCAGTATCCTTGGTTAAGTGACTACTGTCTCTGCTGGACTTTCCAAGCGCCATTTTAGCAATGAGAATGATACTGCTTGAATTATGTTAAAATTCATGTGGCCACCCAACCACCAGGATTAGAAAGAAATAATAACGTTCACAACATTAATGCATAGAAAAACACGATCTTTTTACCTCCAGTGTTCTGTAGGGAGGTGGCTCCAAAGATGACAAGTTTCCCTGTGGTGCCAAAGACCTGTTCTCCCAGCTTTTCATAAACCATGCAGCCTGTTTAAAAACCACAGTTGAGAACAGAAGAAATGACAGAGTTCCCTACGTTAAAAATAGCCAAGATTTCATCATTCTATTGATGATTCCCCAAGTTACTACGTCTTTATCAAAAATCACACAAATAGCTTTCTTGGCTTTGCAAGGGTTAAGGCATTCTCATTACAGAACCCCTTGACATTTTAAAATGTCAGACATGACCACCATTTTTTCTTTTTCAGGTTGGCTACAAAAGCACTGCAAATAAACGATGAGCTCATAAGCCTTATTGGTTTTACTGTCTCAAAAGTCTCCCTACTTTACTGGTGGGGAAGTTCCCACTCTGATCTTATTCTCAGGTCTGGTGTGTATCATTAAAATAAAAATTTGATTTAAAAATAAAAATCCTGATGCTTGGGAAGAAAAGTTCCTTTTGAATGAACTACCTGAACTGATTAGGCTAACAAGGAATTATTTTAGTAATATTCCAACAATGTCTCATGGGTCCTAAATATAGTAACAAGCTTAGAAACATGTAATAGCCACGACATCAGAATTCTGACCTTTGATAAAATTTAGTTCAGGGATTTGCAACTCACAAAAGAGGGAAGCAGATAACTCTGTCAAGAGAATAATTTGGCCATAGCAAAATTCTAAAGTGTTCAACCGGCTCATCTCAATAAATACTAAAATGTTAAACCATTCATTTAAGAAAATGGGTTTATATTTCTTTGTAACAGTTCAGCTCACATTTTTCAAAAGGTTCACAGGAAGCAGTATGGGTCAGACTATAATTAAACTTTTGTTTATTCTCTCATAAGACTGGTGTTTAAACTAGACAATGGTTAGACCTGCAGTTTATTAGAAAATGTTCCAGTTAAATGGAGTCTCTACATACAGTAATAGTCGGCCAATGTGGTTTTAGCTGAAGTAAAAGTCAAAGTATTACAAACATAATCCAGTGTCCCAGGAACAGAAAATAAACACTTCAGGTATTACACTGCCCAGAGAACCTGAAGTCTTTTCACAGCACACTCATTCCCACATTGCATTGGGAATCACATTTTCTCCTTGGAATATGCACGAAAGGGAATGAAAGCTCTGTTTACTTTTGAAACCTTGGAGGCTATAATATAAAAACATGGGATCCTTGGTCTGAGTTTATAAAGACCTAAGGAAAAAGCCGAGGCCTTTAAAATGAAGTCATCTTAAACTAGAAAAGCAGGTCTAACTGAGGGTTCTCTTTAAGTGGCAATGTTATTTGCTCATTGTTCATAACAAGTTAACTTATATGTTGCTCTATCTACTTCTCTAGGTAAATTCCTCTATAGGTCTTCCAGTGACGACAGGTCAGAGTACTGTTTTTCTTTAATAATCAAGCTGTTGAACAGGGAGAGTATCATTTGTTCACAATATCACCATGAGAATCAATTACCCTGGCTTTACAAAACTAGACGTGCTATCAGCTTACCTGTTTCCTTTGAACAGATCAACAGAAGGTTGATTGAATATATAGACAGCAGTGTTACTGAAGTCAGAAGTACCCTAAAGCAAAGAAAATAAGTCTTGTGATAACTATATAGAACATGGACTCTGACCTTACGTTGCATTGGGTTGGCCAAAAAGTTCGTTCAGGTTTTGTGTAACACGTGACGGAAAAACCCGAATAAACGTTTTGGCCGAACCAACAGAAAGGCCAAGACTGATTTATATGTTATACGGTTAACACTCTTCATTGACAGGATCCAGATACTGGACCCTATTATGTCACACCCTCCTTAACATCCTCAATAAAAACGTTCTACCAAGTAAAGAACTGCTCATTAGAATGTAAATCCAAGAATTCAAATGCTTTGTAATCCTAAGCGTAAACAGAAATAGCTTTCTGGGATCACTTCAGTTGAGGTGACTTTAAAACAACATTGTGAAAGAAAGCTTTTGTGGTCTATGGTGCACTTGCTGTGACACCCCCGTGAGGAAGTGTGAGAAAGGGGGGTGAGGGTGGGAGTGGGGTGAGTGGGGATGTTGAGGGAAAGGCTTGCAGTGACCCTTAGGTCCAGGACCACGTGACTGGGGGCACCTTGCTTGATGTCTCCCATCCCTTGTCTATAACAGAAGGCCAAACGGTGTCTAGGTTCTTTCCACCTAATTACTCTATGGCTATCTTTGAATCTATACATTAGACCACTGAGATAATTCACTTTTTTTTGCACCCGGTTCCTCTTAAAATAATAATAAGTTTCCCTCTCTTAACGGATGGGAAAAGTTTGACAATCAAGCGGAATGAAAAGACTTTGTTGAACGACGAACTCATGTTTTTGTTTTACTACATCTGGCTCATTATCAAACCTTCCTCGAGAAAAAGCAGTTAGAATGATGTGGGAGATGGCATAGATTATTTCTGAATCATTTGGTTAAAACAGACCTAAGAATTGCAAATAAAGTTTATTTATTTAAAGAACTAAATTCCAGTCCCCTAGATGAGACCACTCACGTCCTGATGCAGGGAAATATGTCCCAGGAACAATGCATTACTGCAACTGATTCCATGTTTGAGTAATTAAGGCAATTATTTTTCCAGCAAGTACTGCCGAGCGGTGCTTGGCGCCTTGTGCAATTCTCTCTGCGTGGGCCTTTTCCCAGCCCTTCCCCTACTCCGCACACCTGCTGAACCACTGCTCAGATGTCACCTCCTCAGGTACCTTCCCTTGCCCCAGGCAGAAACACTGCTTCTTAGCTTTCTCTTGTCTCGCCGCATTTTGTTTCTCCTCTGTTTCAACCATGGGGAAATAAACGGGGGAGTACAGACAGCCAAGGGCAGAGCAGACGGACTGCCAGAGACTGGCCAGAAACCATAAAAGAGTGACAGGGCTCGGCAGAGGTAAAACAAACACTGGGAGAAAGAATGGAAAATCTAACACTTCAGGTGAAGGTCCAAGTGACCGGCTAATAAAGGGGAATTTAGGTTAAGATATGATTGAAAGGAAGTACATTCGGACATATATTGACTCAGATCGCTGAGTAAGAGGATGAATAAGACGGTAAGTCCCTTATTACCTATTCTGGTTAAGGGACACCAATAAGAGGGTAAGTCCCTTATTACCTATTCTGGTTAAGGGACACGAGATACTGAGAGCAAGCATTTATTAAGCAATCCAGCAGTTTTCAGATTTGTAATGGAACATGATTTGCTATGCTCTGCCAGAGAGTAAGAGACAGGACACATCTGTAGTATGATTTTTCCTTCACCTCATAAGATAATATTTATGTTAAGGAAGCAAGACTTGAGTTTCACTCAGAGTTCACTCATGTTGATACTGAACCCTAAGTGGCAACTTCCACATGCGCCTGTGACAGGCCACAGGGGATTTCTGTGGCACAGAAGATCCTGGGCTACCAACTGGGGATAGAATGGATGCAATTTGAGGATTAGCCATGGGCTCTTCTGAAGTGACCCTGTCCTCTGTTGAATTGACTCTCCTGGGACTGACCTGGGGAGGAGAGGACATATTACCACTGAGCCCCAGGCTAATGAGTAAAGAGTATGACCTTTCGAAATATGTACGTTGTAGGAGGGATAATTACTAACATCTACCTAGTGGGTAACCAAAGGCCCTCAGCCAGGGAGAACTGGGTCCTCAGTAGCAAAAGAAACGTTCTACGGAAACATCTGTTCCCCCAGCTAGTAGCCCTGGGACCACATGTTCTTGCACATAGCGGCTCTGAGTCATTCTTTTGGGTGGACTTCTCTGTAGATGATGCTCAACTGGCCTGTGGCCCTTGGCAAAAGAGAAAGGATTTCTTCATAAACTCGTGTCACCTCTTTTTCTTTTCCAAGTGGGAGAAAAGTGTTGAGCAGGGAAGATTTTAGCAGGGAGCTCACCTATCTTCTTCCCCAAACTTAACAACAGCAGAATGAGATCCTTCCACAGTGATGACAACAAGCCCCTTGCTCTCATGTCTGAGAGACATCACACCGCACCCCCGGCCAAACGACCCCTAGGAAGTCTGACAGCCGATCCCTGAAGACCCTTTTCTCCATCCCTCCCAACATATAGACCTTCCCTTCCAATTCTGAAAACTAATATAAAGCAAAAACCTTTTTCTATCAGGTCACTAAAAGGCTACTTCTGTATGTAAAATTCTATGACTGCTTTAGCCTATAACAGAATCTAGCGTTAATGGAATTAAAATTTAGAAAAGTATACCTCCCTATTTAGATACTTAGAAAGAAGTAATAAAATATCGAACTGGTTATCACAGATCCTAGAATAGTTTAAGAGGATCCAGTCGGAGCTGACATCTAAAAGAAAGAGCAGGGAGAATGACTCGTGAGACTAAGGACTTATTTGAACATTTCTTCTATTTTGAGCATGACTGTGCCCCTATTTACCCAAGTAAATATTTGTACATATAGTTTGGTTTCCTGGAGGAGAAACATAAGCTGGTATTCCTGTGCTAAGAGGAACAGAAGTGATTCATTTTTTTCATTTCATCTGGGTATCATGTAAGCTTTCACACAGCTAACCATTGACCAAAAGTTTTCATATGGTTGGGGCAAAAGCTGCTCGCTGAAAAAGGCATGTTTCAATGGGAACCAAACCTCAACAACAGGCAACTGAGTTGTCAAGGTATTAATAGTTCAGACTGATGTTCAGCCTTGAAGAGAAGGGGACCTAGAACATATGACTGAACACGGGCCCTGGGGAAGCAGTGGTGGGAGAGTTAGTCTTGCGAAGAACGTGTTCAGGGATTCTGAGAACCCTCGTGTGTCAGCGATACTTTGAAAAACGTGGTGCAGGGACATTCCAGTAGATTTTGTGTCCCCTGAGAATAAAGAGGCTGGTTAGGAAACAGAATTCTAGACTCCTGGACTGGGGAGAGACCTTCAGAGACTACCCTGCCCAGCTTTTCAGGCAGGATGGGAAACCTCTATGCTCTATGTCAACACATAGGCATCCAGGTCTGCAAAGTCTTCTGTCGGGGACACATATGCAACCCATCCTGCTTCTGGAAAGTGCTGTGCACTGGAACTGAGGCTGAGCTGAAACTTCTGCTGCTATGTTTATCTTGGGTCCTTATTTTACCCTCTGGGCCTACTTGAATCTACTTGAAATCTAACCCCTCTTCCACCTAAAGGTCCATCTGATGGTGCTCATTTTAAGATGGTGCTCTTTAACTTCTCCAGTACTTTCAGCTGTTCATCCTGTGATGGCGTGTTCAGCTGTTTACAGCTCAGTCGTGGTCCAGTTTCTCATCCATCCTTTGTTAACGGCTGTGTGCCGAGAAAAGCACGATGCTCTCACATTAGTTTTGATCCAGACAGTGCAAAGCACAGTAAGATTATTAATTTGAGTTGGACATCCTGCTTTTTTTTTTTATTATCCTTTTTATTCGTAATGTTGAGCATCTTTTCATGTACCTCTTGGCCATCTGTATGTCTTTTTTTTTTTTTTTTGCTTTAATTTTTTTATACAGCAGGTTAGTTATCTATTAGTTATTAGTTTTCTATTTTATACATATTAGCGTATATATGTCAATCCCAATCTCCCAATTCATTCCACCCCACCCCCCTACCCCTGCTTTACCCCACTTGGTGTCCATATGTTTGTTCCCTATATCTGTGTCTCTATTTCTTCCTTGCAAACTGGTTCATCTGTACCATTTTTCTAGATTCCACATATATGTGTTAATATACGATATTTATTTTTCTCTTTCTGACTTATTTCACTCTGTATGACAGCCTCTATGTCCATCCACGTCTCTACAAATGACCCAATTTCGTCCCTTTTTATGGCTGAGTAATATTCCATTGTATTTATGTATCATATCTTCTTTATCCATTCGTCTGTTGATGGGCATTTAGGTTGCTTCTGTGACCTGGCTACTGTAAATAGTGCTGCAATGAACACTGGGGTGCATCTGTCTTTTTGAATTACGGTTTTCTCTGGGTATATGCCCAGTAGTCATCCTGCTTCTTTTAAGGCAAACTACTTTTGTTTTCATTTTTATGGAAGCAAGTCACACTTTTCATTCTTGTCGAGCTTCTGGGGGAACTGCTGTTGGGCCAGTCTTCCTGGTTCCATCCTGTGCACTTTTTTTTTTTTTAAGCCAAGTATAAGGCTCTGCACTTATTTTCATTACCTTTTATCTTTCCAGTCTTGTGGTATTTTTAAAATTCTGATCCTTTTTACTTATGTATCAACTACCTCATCCAGCTTCCTATCTTGAGTCTGCCTTCATCCAAGTCACTGGTTCTTTTTGAACGGAACAAGACCATCTGGAAAATGGCCCACTGTCCGGCAAACTGCTCCAGCCAGACACCTGGAGGTCATCCCTGACTTCTCATCTACTCACTCATCGCTCATCTCTAATTCACTGGCAAGTGTCCTTATCATTTCTGCATCCAAAATATATCCCAAATCCATACGCTTCTTTTTTTTCCATCTCCACAGCCACTACTCTAATCCAAGCCACTGTCATCTTTAATTTCTGGGCAACTATGATAACCTGTTTCCCTTTTCTTGACCCCTCTGATCCATCCTCCATCCAGCAGCCAGAGGTATCTTTTTGTTCTATTGCTTTATTATGTTTCTTCACCACTAGACTGTAGGACAGGCCATGATGGTTTAATTCACACTCATGGCCTGTCCTACTTACCTGTTTACTTCCAATACCAAACACAGCACGTAGCGGACTCTTAGCTAAGTATAAGTGAATTTACAAAGATTAGAACCTCATTTGTAAGCCACGTGAGACTGCCAAATATCTTGCTAAAATCAAGGTACACTCTGCTTAAGCCAGTTTGGTGACGTACCAGTTCACTCTTTCTTTTTTTTTCTGAAAAAGAATTTATTTCTATTGAATTTTTGAATGTTATTTAATTAATTTATTTATACAGCAGGTTCTCATTATACCAGTTCACTCTTATCTCAAAAGATGAAGTTAGGTTAGCACGACTATTTAGGAAAACCTTATTTGCCCCCAGGGAGCAGTATTTTCTGCAGTAATTGCATGTAAAAAAGCTATTTAATAATCTGCTCTAGAATAATGCTTGGGATATACTTTTTACTACTTTTGAAAGCTGGGATGAAATTTGCCCATTTCCAGTCCTCTGGCAATACTCCATGATTTTTTTTTTTTAATTCATATGCTTTCTTAAAAAATTATTTATTTATTTTTGGCTCCGTTTGGGTCTTCATTGCTGTGCGCGGGCTTTCTCTAGTTGCAGTGAGTGGAGGCTACTCTTCGTTGCCGTGTGTGGGCTTCTCACTGCAGTGGCTTCTCCTGTCGTGGAGCATGTGCTCTAGGCACATGGGCTTCAGTAGTTGTGGCTCACGGGCTCTAGAGTGCAGGCTCAGTAGTTGTGGCCTACGGGCTTAGTTGCTCCGCGGCATGTGGGATCTTCCCGGACCAGGGCTCGAACCTGTGTCCCCTGCATTGGCAGGCAGATTGTTAACCACTATGCCACCAGGGAAGTCCCTCCATGATTCCTTAAATATTCCTAGATCTTTTTACTCTATTTACTGCAAGAAAATTTTGACTCACCCATTAAAACAATGAACATCTAAACATCTATCTTAAAAACAATTATCTGTCATTGTTTTGAATCATATTGATAGGACTATGATTCTTGTTCTTCTATAATTTGCCCAAAGATTATATGGATAATGTTATAAAAATTTCATTTTTTAAAGTATTTTATGCTAATGAAATGGAAAGCTGTGACAATAAATGGAACCAACACACTTAAGGTGACTGAAATGTTCTATGCCATGGTTGTGGTGGTGATTCCACAACTCTATTTGGGTAAACTCATCAAATCCTATCCTTTAAATTGGGAAATTTTATAAATTGTATCTCAAAAAAAAAAAAAAAAGAAAAAGAAAAAACCCCAACCTCACAGCACTTTAAGGGAGATGAGACTATCTTTTAACAGCCCAGCTATATAATGAGAAATCATACGACATCCTTCAACCGAGCGTCAGAGTCCTTGAAAGAGGTGAAGATGAAGCAGCCGTCACTGCTGCGGATCCAGAAATAGCTCAGATGGGGGTGTTCAAGGCTGCCACGCAGGTGAGGGCTTTCAGCTCTTCCAGGACCCACTCCTCTCAAAAAAGGGAGAACCTGAGCTTCCCTGGTGGCACAGTGGTTGAGAGTCCGCCTGCTGATTCAGGGGATGCGGGTTCGTGCCCCGGTGCGGGAAGATCCCACGTGCCGCAGAGCGGCTGGGCCCGTGAGCCATGGCCGCTGAGCCTGGGCGTCCGGAGCCTGTGCTCCGCAACGGGAGAGGCCACAGCAGGGAGACGCCCGCGTACTGCAAAAAAAAAAAAGAGAGAGAGAACCCTTACCAACCCTCCCAGCATGACTCTTCCTGTCCTCTCCTTTGCCAGAGTTTAAAGCAGCTATTCTCAAATTTCAATGTGTATATACGTATCTCCTTAGGATCTTGTTAAAATGAAGATTCTCATTCCGTAGGTCTGGGATGGGACCTGATGTTCTGTATTCCTCCCAAGCTCGCAGGTAGTGTTGATGCTGCTGGTCCATGGACTGCGCCTGGAGTAGGCGGGATGTGAAGCTGCCAGCTCTGGTCCCCTGGCATATCCATGTCAGTGTTTCTGTTTCTCACAACCTCCGAACCAGCGCCATCACATTGCCCACCACGCCGCCTGCAGGTATTCAGCGTGAATACCTGCGACATGGATCCCACCGCTGTCCAGGTGAGACTGCACTGAAGGGAAGCATTTACAGCTGAACCATGACCATTCCGGTGAGTCCCTGACCGGCTCTCAGTGTGAGAGCGAGTCTTGTCTGCTT
>RJWK010007324.1:0-29797 GCA_004363435.1 Platanista minor
TATAATTGCTTTACAATGGTGTGTTAGTTTCTTCTGTATAGCAAAGTGAATCAGCTATACGTATACATATATCCCCATATCCCCTCCCTCTTGCATCTCCCTCCCACCCCTCTAGGTGGTCACAAAGCACTGAGCTGATCTCCCTGTGCCATGCAGCTGCTTCCCACTAGCTATCTATTTTACATTTGGTAGTGTATATATGTCCATGCCACCCTCTCACTTTGTCCCAGCTTAAGGTTATTTTTAGGTATATGTGAATGAGAATATGTCCCCCAATACATTTTATAACCAGGATAAATCAAACCTATTGATGTTTGTATATTTGTCACATCCAGCCATGCTACTAAGATTATGTTATGAATTCCAACCTTTTGTTTCTGTTATTCTTAGGTTCTCTAGCTTTACAGTCATACCATTCTCAGTAAGTAGTTCTTATTTTGCAGTATTTGAAGCTGTTGTTTTTGTCGTTTGCTGCTTATATTAGCAAGAAATTCAAAAGCAATATTAAATAATAGAGGTGATTGCTAGGATTCTTGCATAATTTTAACAGGAATGCCTAATTGGAAATTATTATTTTGAGCACTCATTTTCTTGTGTGGTTATTGTTCTGTTTAAGCTTTAGCCGTTGGGATCCTGTCTTTGCTTTTTTTGTTAATCTGTTTATTGAGAATTTCAAATGCACTTCATACAAATCAGAAATGAAGACAAGGGTTGGCCAGCAGGCGTAGAGGAGATAGCAAACTAAGAACAGGCCCACTTGGACATTCTGATCTTGTAGGTTATTCATTAGATATCCTTGAAGTTTATCTTTTTCTGTGTTATTCTATGTTTTTTATGGTAATTTCCTCTGTATTGCCTAATTTGTTAATATTCACTTTGATCTTATTTTCACTATTCTAATTTGGGGGAGATTTTTTCCATTGTGTTCATAACTGCTGAGAAGGAGTGCTTCATTTATTTTCTTCTGAGCATGTGTATTTTGGGCTTTTATTAAGGCTCTATGTTTCTGCTAAGCAACATTGACCACATTTCCTTAAGTTTAACCAAGTTCCTATAATTATCCTGAATCGTCCCAGCTATACTTCTTAGATTTGCTCTGATCCAGATATTTTTAGGAAAGTAGTTTTTTGTGTGAAATGGTGCTTTTTACTTTTCAACCATTTGGGGGGATTTTATTTAAACATTTTTTGTTCTTTTCACATTTGTGGGTGTAGTAGAGACCATTTTCTGTGAGATTTCTCCTTTGTGGATTTTGAGTTTTCCTTTGTAGCCTCAAACCTTTTTTTATAAAATAACAACACCGGGGCTCCCCTGGTGGCGCAGCGGTCGAGAGTCCGCCTGCCGATGCAGGCGACACGGGTTCGTGCCCCAGTCCGGGAGGATCCCACGTGCCGCGGAGCGGCTGGGCCCGTGAGCCATGGCCGCAGGGCCTACGCGTCCGGAGCCTGTGCTCCGCAACGGGAGAGGCCACAACAGTGAGAGAGGCCCGCGTACCACCAAAAAAATAAATAAATTAATTAATTAATTAATTAAAAAAAAATAAAATAACAACACCATTTTTAAAGTTGGTGCTGTTTGTTCTATAGTTAATAAGTCAAACATGTTAGTTATATTGTTAAAACTCCCTTTTTTTTTTTAGCAACTTAGGAATGATTTTATGTTTGTAGGAGTTCACTCAGAAGCTCCCAGTTAAATAGGATGAGCTGAACACGTGCTTTGACTTCCTCCTCCCCATTCTGACCCCGTTACAATCACTGTGAAGGGATTTAAGGGTTAAGGAGGGATGTGGCCCCATAACGAGAATGAGAGCCAGTCACTGCAGCACATCCACAGCACGTGTGGGAGTGGAGACAGGTAAAGCTGGGCAGAGTTGCTGTGAGGATGCACAGAGCCCGCAGTGTGCCTGCCGAGATGGTCCTTCCTAGATGCCAGGGCTGATGGGAGGGTGGAAGGGAAACGTGCACCTTAATATAAGGGCCAACTGCACAGAGCAGGCGACAGTGCCCCCTTCCCCACCCCATTCCAGCTCCCCACAAACAGCACGGAAAGCCCAGAAATCAGCTGTATACTCATTCCCAGGGAAAAGCATGGTAGGAGCAGGGGTGGGAAGCCTGCCATGAATAAAAATTAGCTCTCTGGGGAGAGCCCGAGCAACTAGATGTTGGCATCCCAGGACAAAATGTCTCCACGTTTTGGTCTTTAGGGACCCTCCAGGGTAGCATGGTAGTTGGTCACCTTCTGCCTGGGGCTGCCCGGGAACCTGGGGAAGCGCTGTCCCCTTAGTGATAGGCTCCTCCTCTGCTTTTCTGGTGCTTTTTAAAAATGTGCATGGATGACCAAGAATCACCGGACACTTAGGAAAGTCTCTGTCATGAAAATTAAAACAGATGCCTCTGGAGAAAACATCATTCCAGGAGCAAAAGGGAAATGTTTTTTAAAAATTGTAACATCTGGGCAATTCGGCATCCATAGATGAGTGGACAGCTGTGGGACTTCGTGCACTGGAATACGAACCAGCTTTGTGAAAGGGTGACCTGCTGACAGAGGTTTACAAACCACACCTGATAGAGATTTTGTATCCAAATATGTCAAGACCTCTCAAACTTCAGTAATAGATATTTTAAATATATTTTAATGGGCAGAAGATTTGAACAGACACTCATCAAATAATACATTTGAATGGCAAGGAAGCACATGCAAAAGTGCTTACCATCTTGAGTCACTAGGGGAACACCCATCAAACCACAAGGAGATACCACTGCCCATCTCTTCGAATATCTGAAATTAAAAAGAATGACCAACCAAGGTTTGGCTAGGATGTGGAGACCCTGGAACCCTCACACACTGCTAGAGGAAATGGGGAATGATCTAACCACTTTGGAAAACACTTTAACAGTTTCTTAAAAACTTAAACATACATTTAATATATGACCCCAAAATTTCACTCCTATGTATTTACCCAAGAGAAATAAAAGCACATATCTATACAAAAACGTTTACATGAATGTTCACAGCAGTTTTATTTATAATAGCCAAAAACTGGAAACAATCCAGTTGTCCACCAAGGGGGGAATGACTTAAATATATTGTTGTGTATCCATACAATGGAACACTACCCTGCATAAAAAGGAATAAACTATGGATCTCAGCAACAACATGAATGTGTCTCAAAATCATGCTGGCTGAAAGAAGCCAGATAAAAAAGAGTGCCTGCTGCATTGTGTGGAGATAAGCATTTGCCTGGGCATGAGGACAAGGGGAAGGGGTCTTACGAAAAGGCATGAGGAAACCTTTGGAGGTTGATGTTTGTTATCTTGGTTATGTGAAGCTGTGTGCATCAAATTATACACTTTAGGGCTTCCCTGGTGGCGCAGTGGTTGAGAGTCCGCCTGCCGATGCAGGGGACGCGGGTTCGTGCCCCGGTCCGGGAAGATCCCACATGCCGCGGAGCGGCTGGGCCCGTGAGCCATGGCCTCTGAGCCTGCGCGTCCGGAGCCTCTGCTCCGCAGCGGGAGAGGCCACAACAGTGAGTGGCCCGCATACCATGAAAAAAAAAAAAAAAGAGAAAGAAAAGAAGACGGAAGTGGACAGTGGAGTCTGGATGGTGAGGAAAGTGAAGCCAGGATGCTGTAAATAAGTGAAAGGAGAAAACAGGCTGTAAGCAAGGCGTGCCTCGAGTTGGAGCAGCCGTACACATGGAAACTCACAGGACTATGGAGAGCTCCACACAGGCAGCCATCCTGTTCTTAGGGCAGAGGGTCTCACACCTTCCTTTGCTGTCGTTGTTGCTGTTGGGGGCATCAGAAGCAGCACAAGGAGTTCATGAACACCATTGAGATTTGATGACAGTTCCTACACACTGAATGAGGAAGTTTAACATGACATATACCGTATCCCTGTATCCCAAAAGAGAAATGCAGGCTTAGATTACTTAGTACATTTCTGGAGAAACCTGTGGTCCACCGTGGCCAGGCACGGAATTAGACAAGGGGGCTAAAAGGCACAATGCAGTTGTGTCCCCAGTAGATCTGGGGTCTAGTGTAGAAGGAAAATGCAATGGGATGTTGCATTATGGGAAATGAAAAAGACAGAGGGCCCTCAATCTGCTCAGAGGCTATAGTATGTTTACAATTTGGGGAAAACAGTCTGGGCAGAGGCCATACCTGTAGAGGCCAGAGGAGTGGAAGGCCAGGAGACGTCTGGGACCGAATTTAGTCCAATGTTGGTGAAAACAAGTGAGAAAGGGGGAATTGGAGGGGCTAAGGTCAAACAGGTGAGGCACATGTGACGAAGACACCGTGGGGCAGGCAAAGGCCAGAAAGTCCCGTCGTTCAGAGCCCACAGAGGTGTCTGAGAGGGGCTATGACATCAGACCTGGAGGCCCCAGAGGTTTCTCTGGCAGCCATGAACGTGATGCAGAGGACTGGGAGGGACAGGGAGACTGGGGAGGAGTCAGGAGAAGAGCAGGTGTGGACCTGCACCAGACAGGTGTTAGGGGAGGGGTGGGCATGATAAATATCGAGGAGTGGAAGTTGAAAGGCTGTATTTTTTTTTTTGGCCTCACCGCACAGCCTGTGGGATCTTAGTTCCCCGACCAGGGATTGAACCCTGACCCCCCTATAGTGGAAGCCCTGAGTCCTAACCACTGGACCACCAGGGAAGTCCCATGAAAGGCTGTGTTTTTAAATGAGCCAAAGATCTGAACTTCACTAAGGAAAATACACCTGTGGCAAATAAGCACATGAAAAGCTGTTCAACATTTTTAGTCATTAGGAAAATGCAAATTGATACCACAAACATACTACCACACATGTGATCGAATGGCTCAAATGAAAAACCTGAACATACTAAGTGTCGGTGAGGATGTGAAGCAACTCAAAGTCTCACCCACCTGGCTGGTGGGAATGGAAAATAGCAAGACTGATTTGGAAAATCAGAAATTTCCTTCCTCTCTTTCTCTCTCTCTCTCTCCCTCCCTGTCTTTTCTTTGTTTCTTCCTTTTTTCTGCTTTTCATTCTTATGTTCTTTCTCTCTCTCTCCCTTCCTTTTTTCCTTTTTTTTTGAATTGTCAAATATTTAATGCTAATTAAAAACCCAATGGTCTTACATTTTTATCACTATTTGATCATGAACAGCAAACATTGTTGGTCTACAACATACCATCTATCTATATACAAAAACACTGTAACATATTCTTAGGCTCTTAATTCTGAGTTTGAAAGTTAAGCTGAATTTCTATTGAATTTTAGGAAATTTTAACTGTAAAAGTGATTGAATTTTTAAAATGTGTTGCTTGTTCTTTGAAGACCATTGACAGTGAGAATTTAATAAGCACACCGCTGGAAGCTTTAGGAGTTACGTTCCTGATATTTATCTTGCCTGGACTTAAAATTACTGAAAGCTTTCCTTCATTGTCAAAGCTCGGAATTATTGATTCCATGGCATACTGAACTGGAAATGTGCCATTAGAGGATTTGGAAACCGTTTATCACATACGAAGTACAGACCATTATACCATAAGAGACTCCAGTTCAAGTTGGCAGGCAAAATATAATTTAGACTTAAAATGCTGTATTTAAAAAGAAAATAAATTTTCCATTTGGATAAATAAAAATAACTTCATTTTTATTTGGTACTACAAAGGATAGCGTGCACAGTAAGAATCCTTACTTCACAGTGTCCCTCTGCTCTTTCTAGAGACTTGAAGCTGGTCAAGTAGTGAATAAGAATGAACATTTGCCTCAGGAAGACTCATAAGTCATAACTTATTTACTTCCCCCCATTAAATACTGTTACATTTACTTCAAATCATTTAAAAACGAGCTCTGTTCAAAGTGGAGGTTCTCCAAGTACAATGCAAATTTATTTGACCAGAGAAAAACAAACCTTGCTAAGAGTATAATCTTTATTGACAACATTTTAACCCTCATTTTTAAAATTTAATTTAAAAAGCTAGTCCAAAAAGGGCCTCTTCCTGTAAAGATGCATCTCTTCCAAACCACAGTGAAAGAGATGTAAGTAATTTTCTATTTTATCTTCTACCACATGCCTCAGAATTCCTTGCGAAATCACTCTCGGACACACCAGAAGAGCATTTGCAGAATGAGTTATGGGGATGACAGTGTGTGAGGCTGTTGGACACGTACACAACAAAACCAGGAGGCTGATTGTTAACCCGTTAAAATTATTCACACGTCAAATGGTTGGTTATATGCTAATTATTTACATAGAACATGGATTCACCGACATAAAAAATAGGTAACAGCTGCCAGGAGACTACTTCTTTTAATGTGCAGAGGGTTAGATATTCTTCCCACTTTCTGCAGGCAAATCCTCCTCTGATAGACATCTTATGCCTTCCTATGATAGAAATCTCTGGCATTTTCCCAAGTGATTGTCTGAACAGCAGGCTAGCAGCCATCATAAACAGAGAAGTCAACCACAAGTGCTCCATTCACCCAGGCTGATCAGTGCCGGGAGGCTGGGTTCCAAGGATTCGATATGAGCCAAGCGTGGCCTCCGCGGCTTACGTTTTATCCCCCCTGGACAGCAGTGTCCCAGGGCCCCTCCATCGAGGTCCACCTGAAGACCTGGTAGGGAACCTGGGGCATAGTCAGGGCTCAAAACACACTTGTTAAATGAAACAATGACTCCCACACTGCTTCTCACTCAAAGAAAACCAAGGTAGAACAGCTCCATGCTTTAGGACGGGACAACCAGGGCCGAGGGTCTGGATCCTGAAATAAGTGTCCTGTAGGGAGTTGGTGGCTTTCACACAGACAGTCTGGACAAGTGTGCCTGTCATAGCCTGTGGCTGGAGATCATTCAAGTGTATTGCCAAACACAGCTGGCCTGTGTATTTTTAGACCCGTAATCGTCTTGGAACCCTGTATGCTTGGAAGCGAGTGAGTGGGTGCACATGATTGATGGCTCTTGGGGGTGTCCCTGGGCGACCCCTCTTGCACAGAAGCAACTTCCAGAAGCTAAAACCCCTCCCTGGGCCAGCTTGGGGCCCTCACGTCTGCCTCTTTGCTCTGTTATCTGGATCTTGTTCTCAAAGCACAGACTCAGCCTTGACTAGCATCACTAAGGATGAGATTTAGGGTATCCTTGCGCTGTGATGAAGTCCAAGATTGCCACATAAGTCGCGACTTAACAGCCTGTAGCTCCAGCATGATTCAGGGCTCCCTGGTTCCTCCAGCCTTCTGCTATGCCCCTGGGGAGGATCCGCTGTCTTTGCTTTTCCCATCGGAACATGTGTCTCCCACCCCCACTGGGACCAACTCTTAGCTGAGATTCAACGTTGGACCCCGGCACTGTCCACCCATCCCAGGCAGGAGGCAGGTCTGCAGGGAAACTGCCCTGCTACTGCTGTGGCTGTAGCCTCTCCTCGGGGACCAGCATGCCAGCCTCTCTCTAGTGGCCAGGGCAGTCTTCCCTCATCGTTCAGGCTCCTTGGGGAACCAGGTGCATCCAGGGGTCCAACCCACAGCTCTTCATTCAGCATGGAGGGGTGCTGGTCGCCCTGCCCACAGACCTGCTGCCTTCTAGGCTGCCTCTCAGCATCTGCAGTCTCCTATGAGCAGCCTGCTTTCCCACACCTGGCCTCCCTCTGCCAAAATCACTCTGCTGTGGCAGCCCTGGGGCTGGACCAGGGCCCAAGCCCTTTCCCACAGCTTGTGCACCCCTCTCCCCTGGGGGGCAGTTTCAGAGAGCCCCTCCTTCCCCCCCTCACTGTGCCCAGGTCTGGAAGGGGCAGGCTTCCCACGCTGTCCTCGCTTGCCTAGCTGCACTTTCTTTCTGCCAAGGTGCAGGACAGAACGCGGGACTGGTTGAGCATGAAGGTGCTGAAGTCAAGCGGTATTGCAGAAGCTTTCATCTTTTTTTTTTTTTGCGGTACACGGGCCTCTCACTGCTGCGGCCTCTCCCGTTGCGGAGCACAGGCTCCGGACGCGCAGGCTCAGCGGCCATGGCTCACGGGCCCAGCCGCTCCGCGACACGTGGGATCTTCCCGGACCGGGGCACGAACCCGCGTCCCCTGCATCGGCAGGCGGACTCTCAACCACTGCGCCACCAGGGAAGCCCCAGAAGCTTTCATCTTTTACAATTGCCAGCTGCCTTATTTGTTTTAACCCCAAGTGATTTTTCCCTCAGCCTCAACAGACGGTCCCTTTCCTTCACTGACTCAGAATCCCTCCAGCAACCTCCAGGGCTCAGTGCCAAGCTTCTCCTCACTTGACCTGGCAGCAGTTGGCACTCTGCCTGGCAGGGACTTCTCTCTCTACCTTTTACATGCTTCTCATCCAAACCACCTGAGTCCCAGGTGGGACCACTCCTCCCTCCCATGACTGTGCAACGCCTCAGTCATCTTCTATCTGCTACCCACTCAGTCTGCTGTTATTTATGGGAAAACAATCCACTGGCTGTCTTGGCTAAATCTGAAACCCAACAAGGCAGAGAGCTTACTACACCTGCCCTCCTCAGAGGATGCTTCTCCAGGGCCAGGCTTCCTCCTGTGACTTCCATTTCTGCTGGATCCAGGAGGGAATGTCTGCTCCGGGTTCCACAGCACAGCAGTTTGAATCACTCTGCCCACTGATTCCATTTCTAGAAACCTCTGTCTTATTGGGTAGGACCCTCTTGATATTACATCTCAGTGAGAAGAGAAATGCCAAAGGGGATGGTTACTCAATGGGTCAGCTCATGGAGAAGCCATCTCCAGCAGGCTACCTCATCTTCCCCTGGTAAGCCCAGCATCGGGGACAGTGCCTGCAGATCAAGCCCACTTCTGATACATACTTACAACACATACTCTGAGATTTGCAGTTACTGTTGGGAGTTGGAGACAAGACTTTCAGCTCTAAAAACGCTCATTCGAATCAAGCTTCCACAAAATTTAGAGTAGAATCCATAGTTTTATGTCAATACCATAATTACTATAGCTTTGTAATATAGTTTAAAATCAGGAAGCACGATGCCTCCAACTTTGTTCTTTCTCAAGGCTTCTTTGGCTATTTGGGGTGCCATACAAATTTTAAGATTATTTGTCCAATTTCTGTGAAAATGCCATTGAAATTGTCATAAGGATTGCATTTATTTGTAGATTGCTTTGGGTAGTATGGACATTTTAATATTGATTCTTCCAATCCATGAGCACAAAATATCTTTCCATTTATTTGCGTTCTTCCTCAATTTTTTTTTTTTTTTTTTTTGCGGTACGCGGGCCTCTCACTGTTGTGGCCTCTCGCCTTGCGGAGCACAGGCTCCGGATGCGCAGGCTCAGCGGCTGTGGCTCACGGGCCCAGCCGCTCCGCGGCATGTGGGAATCTTCCCGGACCGGGGCACGAACCCGTGTCCCCTGCATCGGCAGGCGGACTCTCTACCGTTGCACCACCAGGGAAGCCCCCTCAATTTCTTTCACTGATATCTTGTAGTTTTCAATATACAGGTCTTTCACCTCCTTGGTTAAATTTCTTCCTGAGTTTTTTATTCTTTTTGATGCAATTGTAAATGGGATTATTTTCTAAATTTCTTTTTCTGATAGCTTGTTATTAGTGTATAGAAACACAACAGATTTTTGTGTATTGATTTTATATCCTGCAATTTTACTGAATTTGTTTATTAATTCTAACAGTTTTTTGATGGAGTCTTAGGAGTTTCCTATATTTATGTTATGTCATCTGCAAATAATGACAGTTTTACTTCTTCCTTTCCAATTTTGATTCCTTTTATTTATTTTATTGCTCTGGCTAGGACTTCCAATACTATGTTTAATAAAAGTGGTGAGAGTAGGATTTGTTGTCTTGCTCCTGACCTTAGAGGAAAAGATTGTCACCACTGAGTATGATGTTAGCTGTAGGCTTGTCAAATATGGCTTTTATTATGTTGAGGTATGTTCCGTCTATACCTACTTTGTCGAAAGTTTTTACCATAAAGCATATTTACTTTTGTCAAATGCTTTCTCTGCATCTATTGAAATGATTGTATGATTTTTATCCTTCATTTTGTTTAATGTGATATATCACATTGACTGACTTGAAGATATTGAGCCATCTTTGCATATCTGGAATAAACGCCACTTGTTCATGGTGTATGATCCATTTTTTTAAAATTTTAATTAATTAATTAATTAATTTTTGGCTGCATTGGGTCTTCGTTGTTGCATGCTGGTTTTCTCTAGTCGAGGTGAGCGAGGGCTACTCTTTTTTTTTTTTTTCGGTACGCGGGCCTCTCACCGTTGTGGCCTCTCCCGTTGCGGAGCACAGGCTCTGGACGCGCAGGCTCAGTGGCCATGGCTCACGGGCCCAGCTGCTCCGCGGCATGTGGGATCTTCCCAGACCGGGGCACGAACCTGTGTCCCCTGCATCGGCAGGCGGACTCTCGACCACTGCACCACCAGGGAAGCCCGCGAGGGCTACTCTTGGTTGTGGTGCTCAGTCTTCTCATTGCAGTGGCTTCTCTTGTTGCAGAGCACGGTCTCTAGGTGCATGGGCTTCAGTAGTTGTGGCATGTGGGCTCAGTAGTTGCGGTGCATGAGCTTAGTGGCTACATGGCGTGTGGAATCTTCCCAGACCAGGGCTTGAACCCGTGTCCCCTGCATTGGCAGGTGGATTCTTAACCACTACGCCACCAGGGAAGTCCATGTATGATCCTTTTAATGCATTGTTGAATTTGTTTTTTTAATATTTTGTTGAGAATTTTTCCATCTGTGTTTATCAGGGAAATTGGCCTGTAATTTTCTTTTCTTGTGGCATCTTTGCCTGGTTTTGGTATCGGAGTAATTCTGGCCCCATAAATGAGTTTGAAAGATTACTTTCCTTTTCTGTTTTTTAAAAGAGTTTAGGAAGGATCAGTATTAATTCTTCTTCGAATGTTTGGTAGAATTCATCAGTGAAGTTGTCTGGTCCTGGACTTTTAATTTTTTTAATAAATTTATTTATTTTATTTTTATTTATTTTTGGCTGAATTGGGTCTTCGCTGCTGCGCGCAGGCTTTCTCCAGTTGCGGCGGGTGGGGACTACTCTGCGTTGTGGTGCGCGGGCTTCTCATTTCAGTGGCTTCTCTTGTTGCGGAACACAGACTCTAGGCATGTGGGCTTCAGTAGTTGTGGCTCGTGGGCTCTAGAGCGCAGGCTCAGTAGTTGTGGCGTACGGGCTTAGTTGCTCTGCAGCATGTTGGATCTTCCCGGACCAGGGCTCAAACCCACATCCCCTGCACTGGCAGGCAGATTATTAACCACTGCACCACTAAGGAAGCCCTGGGCTTTTGTTTCTTGGGAGGTTTTGATTACTGAATCAATTTCTTTTATGTGTAATTATGACATATAGGACTGTAACACCCATCTTGTGAGATGCTCTCTCTGCTTTGAAGAAGCCTGCTGCCATGGTGGAATCTGCCCCATGGAGAGGGCCACATGACAAGGAGCTAAAAATAGCCTCCAGATGACTCACAGCAAGATGCTGAAGCCCTCAGTCCTACAACCACAGGAATTGAAGGCTGTCAACAACCACACCAGCTTGGAAGCAGATTCTTTCCAATTAGAGTCTCTGATAGGATCCCAACCCAGTTGACACCTTGACTGCAGCTTGGTGAGACCCTGTGCAGAGGACCCTGCTAAGCTGTGCCCCCGAGTCCCAGTGTTCAGAAACTCTGAGGTCATAAACATGTGTTGTTTTACACCTTAAAGTTTGTGGTACAATTGTTATGCAGCAATAGATAACTAATATAAAGAGTATGATGGTTTGCTTTTTTTTTTGAAAACCACAATGGACTGAGGATGGAAAACTTTTCAGAATAGCTAAGACAAATATACACATACCAGGACATCCTCTTAACCTCACAAAGAACCAGAACATTTTGTAAAACTGCCTTTTGTCTGTTTGTTCTAACCCCAGTGCTAACATCAGGTATGGTCAAAATGTCCTTCCTGCTTTAAGTCATTTCAAAACCCAACTTGTCAGAAGATAGTAAATGGAACTGCTAAGTCAGTAAAATAGTCTTTCTGAACTTCTAGGACCTTGTCCACAGAATGATGGAATCTAATTAACACTATCATTCAACTATGAACCAGTTTAAAAACTGCTGAAAGCAGACCACTTCCTCAGGTTTTTTTTTTTTTTTTTAATGACATTCTCCACTTTTCCCTGAAGAAAATGGGGCTGGAAAATCATATTTATATTGCCACTGACTAACGGAACTCAAAGGTAATATTTCAGAATGTTCACCTTCATTTATAAAAACCTCACCTTTGTCAAATATAATACAAATGGAATATTAGATTGTTACCTCATCAATTCCTGAGTCTCCTAAAGCAGTCAGTTTTTACATAAAATGAAGATATGTTTAAAGAAGCAATATAAAATTCCCTCAGCATTTATTGGTCTATCTAGACGTCTGTTGGCAAATGGACAGGTGTCTGTTTATAGGGAAGAATAGGAAGGATTAAATACTATTCTCCTGCTTTCAGGAAGGATGATGGGACTCTCTAGCCCACCAGAAATGAAACAAGATGGATTCAACAGGACTGGAACATGGAGAGCTGATGGGGTGTTGGGGAGGGCTGCCTTAGCATTAGGCTGAGGTCTAGGGGTTTGCATCATCCATGCAGCTAGTCCCCCGGTGAGCATTTGTTCTGCTCCAAATGGAAAAGGGGAGGTGGTGTCTCTTGAAGACTGTATATATGAAACCCTCTGGTCAAAGAGATCTGCCCTTTGCCAGGGTACCTCCCTAAGTTTGCATTTCCTCTAGGAAGATACTGGAAACCCAGCTGCTTTATATAGATTACACTGGAAGAGTGGGGTCTTCAGTATCTATGAATGAGTTGGTTGAGGAAGAATGAATGATTGAGATTGTTAAAACTCTATATTTTGGAGGGACTATTTGGAAAAGTTTTATGTAATACCCAGAGTGGAGTGAAAACCATGGTAAAGGAAGGGCCCCTGGGCTAAAGACAAAGCCCAAGGATGTTAAAGACATCTCACTTCCCATCTTGCTTCCTGGAGGGATGCTCATCAAAGCTTGGCCAGGATGAAGACAAGCAGCAATGAAGCCCACAGTCGAGCTCCACACTTTGGGTGCATTTGGGAAGAGTCTGGCCTGGATTCCTGGAAACAGGGACTTAGACATTCCAGAGAACTGACAGTTCATTATTCCCCAAAGCTTAAGGAGGAAAACTCAAGCTGTGAGTAGGGGGCCTCTAGGAACCCTGGTGCCCACACACTGACCATTGCAAGGACACATTGAGGACCTCAGACAGACAGCCACTGGGCTCTGTCACTCAGTCCCACTAAGAGGAGGTCCTTCTTTGGGGCGACACGCTTCAGGGCAGACAGCTCCCATTGTCAATGTCAAACTAGAGACAGAAAGAGCTCAATCATCATGGTCAAGCTGGACGTTGAAACTTCTGGCAGTTGCATTCCTGTTTGTAGATGTTTGCTCTCCACGCTGTTGTCTGTGTATTAATCCCGTCTTCCCATCAAGGTGACGAGGGAGCCACCACTCTTTGCTCTTTGAGTCTCTCACTGTGGCTGACAGGGTGGTCCTTAAGAGATAATGTTAATGTCAATAAATATTGGCTCATGGAGAATTTGCTGGAGCAAGCACAGGCACTAAATTTAAATTCTTCAGTTTGATAGAATTGAAAACAAGCCCATTCTCTCAATGAGGTGACAATTGCCTTTCTCTTTTTAAAAATCTAGCTTGCACGACCTAAAATACACAAGTGGGAGGCAGTACTGTAGGACTATCTCAAGTTAATTAGTGTCTAGCTCTTTGCAAAGTATCCAACAGTCTACATTGGCTGCTTCTGCACATTGCAAATCAGCAAGATTTGGTCTCAAAGGCTCCACATGGCTGAGAAAACTCCATTCCCAGCTAGGATCCTCTGGAGAGGGCATCAATTATTCCCCATTGTTTCAACATTGATTGTACTGTCTAATTTGAAAGCATGTAAAAAAGAAAAAGTTACTTGGCATTAGTATCATTTCCCATCACTTTTGAAAGAAGTGTTAAGGCAGTGTTTGGCCCAATCAGTCTAGAAAATTATTTCTCCCATAATGACAAGCCAATTATTTCTGCTTTGAGTTACAAATATCTCCTTTAGGCCCATAGGGAAAAAATGAGTGACAAGCATATGAAAAAATGCTTGATAGCATATGTCAGTAGGGAATTGCAAATTAAAACAAGATCCGACTGCTCACCTATTCAAACAGCCAAAGTCCAAAACACTGACAAAACTAAATGCTGGTGAGGACGTGGAGCAAAAGGAACACTTATCGCTGCTGGAGGGAATGCAGAATGGTGCAGCCATTTTGGAAGAGAGCTTGGTGGTTCCTTACAAAACTGAACGTACTCTTACTATACTATCCAGCAACTATGCTCCTAGATGTTTGCCAACCTAGCTGAAATGAGTTGAAAATTTATGTCCACACAAAAACCTGAACATGAATATTTATAACAGCTTTACTTACGATTGCCTAAACTTGGAAGCAACCAAGATTTTTTTAAAAAATATATTTATTTTATTTATTTATTTATGGCTGCGTTGGGTCTTTGTTGCTGCGTGTGGGCTTTGTCTAGTCGCAGCAAGCAGGGGCTACTCTTTGTTGCAATGCACGGGCTTCTCACTGCAGTGGCTTCTCTTGTTGTAAAGCATGGGCTCTAGGCGTGTGGGCTTCAGTAGTTGTGGCACGTGGGCTCAGTAGTTGTGGCACACAGGCTTAGTTGCCCCGCAGCATGTGGGATCTTTCCGGACCAGGGCTCAAACCCGTGTCCCCTGCATTGGCAGGTGGATTCTTAACCACTGCGCCACCAGGGAAGTCCCCAAGGTGTGTTTCAAAAGATAAATGAATAAGGAAATTATGGTACATCCATGCAATGGAATAGTATTCAGAGATAAAAAGCTCTCTAACTACAAAAAGACGTGGAGGAAACGTAAGTGCATATTGCTAAGTGAGGCCAGTCTGAAAAGTCTACATATTGTATGATTCCAACTATATGATATTTTGAAGAAGGCAAACTATGGAGACACTAAAGCGATCAGTGCTTGCCAGGGGTTGGGAGTGAGGGGAGCGTTGAGTAGGCAGAGCACAGAAGATTTTTAGGGCCATAGAACTATTCTGTATGACACTATACTAATGGACACATGTCATTACGCTTTTATCCAAACCTGTGGAATGTACAGCACCCTCTGCAGTGGAAGCGCGGAGTCTTAACCACTGGACCACCAGTCTTGTTCTTGTTTTAGAACAAGACACTTGCATCTGCTAGAAAACTGTCAAGATAAATACAAACCTGCACTGTCCACACTTCTGATGGCACCTCCTAGATGTGGTGCCCCCCTCCGCACTCCCCAACCACCTGACAGCTCCTGGAATATCCATCCTGGTGGCTGGTCCCCTCTGTACCCCAGGAAGCATCCTCTTCCGCACTCACTCGCCCCTGCTTAGGGGCCAGGAGACCTCACACATGATGTTCAGAATCTCTTCATGCAGCTTCATCAGGAGTCCTTTGTTTCTTAGGTTAATAGCACAAAAATGGGCCACTGTTCCACATTTCTACTTATTTCCATCAGTTAATTGGACTTGGTTCTGCCTGAATAAGAAGGTTTTCTCTCTTGGGCTCCTTGAGAAGAGAAGCCTTGGGGTAAATCTTCAGGGGACAGACTCCCCGTACATCACCCTCCCAGTACTGAGTGCAACGTGGGTCCTGAGAATGTCCGATGCCCAAAATTTACAGCTTTTTTTTTTTCTATTATAAGTAACAGTTTAATTCCGGACAAGAGGTGTTAGTCAAAGACATATAAATAATAGTCTCTACTAAGAATGTTCATTGTGTTGAGAATAAAGCACTGGGAGATGCAAGACTGGCAAGTGAATGCCAAGGCTGGTGGGGCTCGGGGACAATTTTCCCTCTTGAATAAGTATAAAGGAGTATACTGCTACTTTCATCTTTTTTTAAGAAGTTGAATATTTTATTATTAAACCGTTTCTTATTTTCCTGCAAGGCTGTTGCTTCACTGTACAAAAATAGCACCAGCAAACACAGTATATTGCAAAATTAAGATAGTAATGCTCTTCATTGGACACTATACAACGAACAAATTTTTCTCCACTGCCATTTATTTCCAGTGGGAATATCACTGAGTATTTTGATCCAAATCCAGGGATGGCTGTAAGCAGGTTACAATATTATATAAGGTTAAGATAACAATGTTATCCTTGAATTACATAATTTTTATAACTAGTTTTACCACAGATAATTTCAGGAATTCTGAATATTATAACTGGAGACTAGCCTAAAAATCACAGGGTGTTGAGAAAAAGATGCGTAGTGTTTATGTGAAATCATTAGGAAGTTAAGGGGTATTTTCTTCAGGCGACATTGTTGCAAGTAGTTTCTTTTTGCTAAAAGTTGCTTTTTAAAAATCTATCCACCACTAATTTAAGACAACTATACTAGATTAAGTTGTTTCAAGCTAGTTTATTTAGGGGGTCCATTTTCACTCCTCAGTAGATTTTATGTATTTCTCATATGCTTCCTCACTCATTAGTTCATCTAGTTCTGAAGAGTTACTCTGTGTCATCTTGATCAGCCGACCATCTTCATAACAAGATTTGTTGACAAGTCCTGGATTTTCTGCTAGAGCTTCAGTAATTTCCGTTACTTCTCCTGATAGAGGAGAATGGAGTTCGTTAGCAACTTTCACATTTTCCAAAGCACCAAATTCCTCTTGCTTGTTCAATTTTGTCCCAGCTTCAGGCAGCCTACAGTAAACAACATCTCCCAAAGCTTCCTGTGCAAAATTGCTGATTCCCACTGTTCCAACACCGTTTTCTGTTGTTACCCATTCATGTTTGTCTGTGAATTTACCGCACCGACAGCAGAGCGGGGCTGGTGCTCAGCGCCCCGACGGCGCCCGCCCGCAGTCCCCAGGGCCACGGCGGGCAGGGCACGTTAGGCACAGAGATGGCGCGCAGGCTGCAGACCACGGCTGGCACACTCCGCGCCGCTCGCAGCGCCATGCTCGCAGGGGTCACTACTTTCATTTTTATTAGAAAATATGCCTTATAATAGCTCCCAATTTTTCTCTTTCAAACTGTAAACTGAAAAAAATTCACAACCTAAAAGTTGAGAGTTGTTTAATCCGGTGGACAAAAGTGAGGACTTAAGCCGGGGACAAAGAATCTCAGATCACTCTGAAGAGACAAGGTGGGGAGCCAGGTTATATAGGGGTCTTTGCAACACAGACTGGGTAGTGGGAATGTCAAAAGATTATTGTTGATTAAAGAAAACCAGACATCTCAAGTTAAGGAATTTGGTGCTTTTCTCTGTATGGGAAGATGCAAGAGTCTGGACTCACTGAAATCATTCCTTTGATAGGCACCTCAGCTGTCTGGGGCCAGTATCCTGTGCTTTCTCATCCTGAGTCTCCTCAGGGTGCATCTTTGTGGGGTGGCTGCAGTGACTGAGGGCTTGATGGCGGGCATCCTGTTTCTATCCTGAGTTCCCTCAGGGCTCACCATCAGGAGACTGTAACGTGATGGCTTAATGGCTGCTACATCCTTTGTTTACTGATATGGCCGGCAGCATTTTTAGTTCACATAGTAGAGAACACCCATCCTACCCAGCAGAGAGGACAGATTCAATGTCCACTGTCCCCCACTCGCCTCCCTCCCCTCTCAACATCCTCCTGACAAGCTTTCATTCAGCTCTTGCCAAGTGGCAGGCAGAGCTCAGGCTCAGGTGCTGCAGAGATGAATACAGGACAGTTCTCAACCTTGAGGCACTCGTTACCTGATGAGTGAATAAAATAAATTTTTAACACAAGGTGGCAGGTATGTGATACAAATTATGTTCAAGACACGTGTAAGTGGAGGGGGAAATGTTTGATTCTGCAAAGACGTCAGGTAACATTTCAGACTAGTCTTTGTCAGAAATAATTCTCATTGTTATCAACCATTTAATTCTCTTCCTGTGCAACCAGGAGGATGACATTTACCAGCTCCATTTACACAAGTGGGGCCCTGAAACTAATTCCAGCCAGTGGGAGGTAGGCAGACATGATAGATGATACTTCTAGGCTAGCCCATAAAATACCTTTTGCACACCTGATCCTTTCTCCTCTTCTCCTGTAGCAAATCTAGAGCCACATGTTAGAAATGGCAGCATCTCAAGGCAGAGGAGCTGGGATTGCTGAGTCACTGCCTCAGGGAGGTGCCCCAACTGGAAAATCTGCGTTGAATATCAAGTGCATGAGAAACTTTTACTTTGTCGAGCCACTGAAATTTGGGTGTTGCTTACAACAACTAGCGTAATGTATTCAACACCATGGAAATTGCTGTTTTGCAATGGGCTGGTTGGGTGACAGAAAGTAGGTGGCTATTTTCTTAGCAGTTGGGCAAGAGAGGGTGAAGCAACAGCTTGCTGGGTGGCTGGACATCTATGCAATGTAGTGACAAATCATTCGACCAGAGGGTCACCTGCAGAGACTCGAAAGGCAGACCCCATCACGATAGGGGGTGTACTGGAAAATGGAATGTTAGAAGCGTGTTTTAATTGGACTTGGCTCTGTTTGGGAAGGTGATCCAAGGAAGAGGTGAGCTCAGGAAATAGTTGGCTGTTTTTAAGCAGAAAATGTAAGGTAATAGAGAGTCCAGAAATCCAGGAACTTGTAAGGCTGCAAAAGGTAACTGTTTCTAGTCCCCAAACAGTAAAATATGGGAGTAAAATGTAATTGAGCTGACTTTTCAGTTTTGATGAACTTTCTGAGTGAAATTACATGACTCGGGACAAAGGTGTGAGTGAGCGGGTAGACTGCCCCTCAAGCCCAGTGGCCTCCAAGAGGCTGCCTCTTTGTTGAGAGAGAGTCACAGGAGTGAGGAGGCCAGAAAACAAAGGAGATTCTAGAACGGTGTTTAGGAAAAGTCTCTGGGTGCAGTTATAGGTACCTGAGAGTGACTGGAGGCAAATATATCAGCAGTCACTAAGTTTTGGAGATGATTGCCAAGAATACCACGAGGCAGTGAGGTAAACAGGGAAAAGGGGTCTGTCTTTAGGTAAAAAGAAGGTTAAGAGTGGTCAAGATTCAGTGTTCTGGACACCTAGCATCTGATCCTGTCAAACTGGAAGACGGACACACGAGCCCTGACCTTTTCAGAAGGTAACTGGACTATGGATCACCACAAACTTAATGGCATGGTGACTCCCACATTAGCTGTTCTTTCGGTACCTTTACTGGAAAATATGAACAGAGCTCCTGGCATTTGATATGCAGCTATTTATCTGACAAATGCTTTCATTTATTATTTTCCAACTTGCAAGTACCAGAAGAAGTTGGCTTTTACTTGGCAGGGCCAACAATATACCTTCACAGTCTTGCCTCAGCATTGTATTCACTTGTCTTCTCTGCCATAATCCAGTCTGTGGAGAACTTGATTCTTCTGATATCCTTCAGAATATCACACTGACCCTGTATGTGCCTGGAATTATGCAGATTGGATTTGATCAAGAAATAACAAATGCCTTCAATGCTATCTCAGTCAGCTCAGGCTGCCATAACAAAACACCACGCTGGGCAGTTTAAACATCAGAAATGTATTTTCTCACTTCTGCAAGCTACAAGTCCAAGATCAAGGGGCCAGCAGGGTTGGTTTCTGGCAAGATCTCTTTTCCTGGTTTGCAGATGGCTGCCTTTTGCTTGTATCCTCACCCAGCCTCTCCTTTGTGCACACACAGAGAGAGAGAGAGTGAGCACTAATGTCTCTTCCTTTTATAAGGACACCAGTCATATAGGATTAGACCCAACCCTTACAACCTCATTTAACCTCAATGGCCTCTTTAAAGACCTCATATCCAACTATAGTAATATTGGGGGTTAGGGCTTCAACATATGAATCTGGGGGACACAATTCAGTGTATAGCAGACGTCATACAAGAACCATGACAGTTAGAGCAGGTGAGATAAATACAAAGCAAATTCATGGGCCCATTACCTTGATAATGTCCCTAGGCCTCTATGGTCTATAGAACATCAGAATACTTTCTGAAGGCTAAAGAAAAGTTGCTGCACACAACTTCTACTTAAAACTAAAAATAGATTCAATACTTAGGGGCACTTTCGGAATTTGGAGGCAACACATACCACGTTTGAGTGTGCTAGTCCAACCTATCTACAGCATAACCGGAAAGACCACCAGTTTTCAATGGGGTTTCAGAGCAAGAGAAGATTCTGTAGCAGGTGCAGATTACAATTCAAACTGCCCTGCCACCTGAGCCTCAGGACAGAGCAGATGAGTGATGTTCCCTGTGTGTGGCCTCTCTGGGGAGCCCCAACAAGAGGATCATGGGACAGAACCATACGCTTTTGGGGCAAAGACCTCTCTTCTGCAGAGCAACAGACTTCTCTTTGAATAAAAGCACCTGGCTTGGTAATAGGCCTTGGAAACTGTGGAACTTTGACCACAGGATCGGTGTCCTTGAGACCTGAATGCCTCATTCTGGACTAGGTGCTATCTAAGCTACCAAGTGTGGGTGGGTGCATGAGTATTTCATCACCAAGTAGATGTTGTGTCTATGCGCTTGGCCCCTGGCTGGTATAGAACGCACAAGGGAGTTGCATAAGTATGTGGTTCCGACTCTGACCTCTGTCCCTGCCGAGTTGCCTCATTTTCCTCGTGGGAAATTTGTTACGTCTAGTTGACTGGGGAGAAGCCCTCGTGCCTGCTTCATAGTTGGTTCTACACAACGTGGAAAAACCCTTGATGTGGACGCCAGCCCAGTCAGGGGAGTCCCAGCCACAACTGCTCAACTCTGACGTCCTAATACAAAAGCAGCCAGAGACAATATGGCCCCAATACACATGGCTATGTCCCAATAAAACTTTATGTATAAAGACAGGCAGCAGGCTGGAACTGGCCCACAGTCCATAATTCTTGGTCCCCTCTCCATGGGAGACAGACAATGAAATGATTGATAAATAAGATGAGTCACTGGCCATCAAAGACTCTCCAAAACCTCTCCGAGAATATTAAAAACCGCTTTGAAATTTGACATATGCCTGAGGCATCCATTTGCTATGAAGTATTTCTTACCTGCCTTTAAAAGGAAATTTTAAATTTACTCTTCATTTCTAAGAGGATTTAAAAATACTCTTAACGGACTTCTCTGGTGTTCCAGTGGTTAAGAATCCGCCTGCCAATGCAGGGGACACGGGTTGGAGCCCTGGTCTGGGAAGATCCCACAAGCTGCGGAGCAACTAAGCCCGTGCACCACAGCTACTGAGCCCGCGAGCCACAGCTATTAAAGCCCGTGCACCTAGAGCCTGTGCTCCGCAGCAAGAGAAGCCACCGCAGTGAGAAGCCCGCGCACCACACGAAGAGTAGCCCCCTGCTCGCCACAACTAGAGAAAAGCCCCCGCGCAGCAACAAAGAGCCGACACAGCCAAAAATAAATAAATAGATAATAAAATTTTAAAAGGAAATAGGTTTTCTTAAAGAAAGAAATAAAAATACCCTTAAGACTTATTTTATTATAAAATAACTTAATCTGTGACCGCCATAATAAATGCGGTAGTGATCGTTCTCAAGGAGTAATTCTTTGCTTTTCAAAGACATTGCTTTTGAATCTCTTTAAATATTTATACCCCTGCCTGAATTCACTGTGTTGGATCTGGCAACTGTAATTTCCAATAGAGGGGGTAAGTAGGTAGGGGAACATTTTTAATCTGATGCGTTAGAGTTAATTTATTTCAAAACGGTGAGAGGGGAGAGAACCAACGGAACAGCGGGGCTTATCTGGGCCTTGAGCTGCTCGGTGTGTGTGTGTGTGTGTGTGTGTGTTTGAGGGCCCACTCTCTTTTCCTCCCTCTACCGACTGTGTGGCCACCACTGTCCCGGAGCTGGCCTTGGCCACTGCTGCAGGCCACGCAGTGGGCAAGGACTTCAGAGGCCCTGGGGAGGGGTGCATCCCTGCCGTAGCATCTCCCCTCCAGGCCAGGTTAGACTCCGTTTCTCACATCTCACCCTCCCCTGGTGGAGGCCAGTGTGGTGCTACAGTGAGAGCCAGGAGCTCCGCACAGACCCCCAGCCCCACGCCTCACCAGCTACGGGATCCCTCACCTCCTTTAGTGCTTTGCACCTCGGTTTCCTCGTCTGGAAAGCGAGAATGATAGTAGTTCCCTTGCAGGGTTGTTGTTATGATTAAATGAGACAGTATCTGAGCAGCCAAAACAGGGACACACCGCAAGCAAGGTGGCTCTTAGCCCAGTTCAGGGTCTGCTTCTGGTATTTATTAAGGTTTCTTCAGTGAACTTGACCTCTCCTCCCTCGCCTTCTTCAAAGTAACACTTGTCATTTGCACGGAGTGATTCAGTGGGTTCTTCCGTGGTTGTTTCTCATGTTTTCCCCCTAAGAGAAAAGTGACTGTAAGGGCCGTGCCACGCACTTCGGTGTTTTCACCAGTAACACGCCCAGAACAGCTGTTAGTTTCATATTCAATATTGGTAATAAATATTGATACTTATTTTTATTTCAGGGAGGTGAGCAGTTATTTGCCTTCCATCCTTCCTTCTTTCCATCCCTCCTTCCCTCTTTCCTTCCTTCCACCTTTTTGGACACAGGGCAGTGGCACAATGGGTTCTGGCTTCAGCTGTGACAGCTCAGGCTGCCCACCTCAGGTCTGGTGCTACCCTCCATCCACACAAACAGCTCTCTGCATCTCTGCGGGGACCACATCTGGCCCAAGGATGGAACGGCTCTTCAAAATCTCTGGAGCTGGGGACTGGACTGTCCTCCCTTCCTGCAGGGAACCTAGCATGCTGGCCGATGCTGGGCTTTGTGGTTGCTTCCCTTTGTACTTCGTTGACCCAAGGGGCTCAGGGAGTCAGTGGCAGAGCCTTGGGCTCAAGAACTGCTCTCCCAAAGTGTCTGTTCTTCTCCGACCACCGGACTCTGTGGAGGGGAGGCCACAGGCTGTTGGGCAGGCAGAGAGAGGGTGGGGTGCAATATTTCACAACCACAGGTCTGCTTAGGGGAAGTGCAAGACCAGCCACGGGGACAATGTACCAGTCCGAGCACCACTGAGAGACATCCAACTTGGGATCTTTCTGTCCATCAGCCAAAATAACCAGACCTCCTGTCCCAGCACCCCTTCTGGTACCCAAAAGCCTCTGCTAGTGGTCAGAGCTTCCTTGGTTGAATGTGAAATAAGCGCAAAGGGGAGCAGGTGTTCTCTAAGGAGACATCGCTTGGCCTTCGAGAAGCTGGTTGCCAGGGAGCTTCCTTTTCCCTTGGTCAGTGCCAACTTCTTCATCTCTTGGAGCCATCCTTTCTTCCTGTTGGCTCCTGGACTGGTTGACCAGTGCATCCTTGACTATCCATCACACGTGGTTGTAGGAAGAGTCCCTGTTTGCCCCAGGCCCATGCCAAGTGCAAAGTACTTTTACTCACCATTTATTCACTCAACCAGTAGTTAATGAAGACCTACTGTGTGTGTGTTCTGGGCACTGTGCAAACATCAGTGAACAAAGCTCACATTTGTGGAAGAAGACAGAACAGAAACAATAAACACAGTAAAGAAGTGAATTCTACAGCACGCTGGGAGTTGCAAAGTGCTGTAGGGAAAACAATGACAGAGTCGGGCAGGACTGGGGGCATCTGGATCGTGGAGGAGAGAAGGACTTACTGATGGGGCTACCAAGGCAGGCTTGGCTGAGAAGGAGGGGCGGGAAGGAGCCAAGGGAACATATGGAGGAGGGGTGTGGGCAGAGGGAGGGGCCGTGGCAAAGATCTAAGGTGGGAGCCTGGAGGGCTTGGGAAGAACAAGGAAGCCAATATGGCCAGAGCCTCCAGAGCTGGGGAGAGGAGGAGGGGAGGCGCAGAGGGAGCTGGGCCAGCTGCTGTACCAAGCTACCCCCGCTGGGGGCACTTAAAAACAGCAGAAATTTACTGCTCACAGTTCTGGAGGCTGGAAATCCGAGATCAGGGTACCAATGTGGTCGGCTGACAGTCCTCTTCTGTGTCATAGACTTCCCACATCCTCCAATGGCAGAAGGGCCCAGGGAGCTCTCCGGCACCTCTTTTCAGGGCCCTGGACCCATTCATGAAGGCTCCACCCTTATGACTTAATCATCTCCAAACGTCCCACCTCCTAATAGGATCACTTTGGGCATCAGGTGTTCAACATATGAATTTGGGGGGATGCACAGATTCAGTATGCATGTAACAAGGCTGTTAGAGCTGAACTCAAGGCAGAGATGACGGTGGCTGGGACTGAGGCGCTCGCAGCAGGGATGCTGAAAGGGGCTGGCTCCTGGGTGCACAGGGAAGGAAGAGCCAGATTGAAACAGAAGGAGAGGGAAAAAGGATGACTCCAAGGTTTTTGATGTGAGCAACAGGAAAGATGGAGGTGCCATTGTTAGCAAAGATGGGGGCTAAAGGAATGGGGGCTTTCTGGGGAGGAGCAGCAGCTTCAGATTTTTTTTTGAAGTATAGTTCATTTACAATATCATGTTTCAAGTGTACAACAAAGTGATTCAGTTATACGTATATTCTTTTTCAGATTCTTTTCCATTGTAAGTTATCATAAGATACTGAGTATAGTTCCCTGTGCTACACAGTAGGTCCTGGTGTATAGCCCAGTGATTCATATGTATGTATATATATATATATATCTTTTCAGATTCGTTTCCATTATAGTTCATTACAAGATACTGAATATAGTTCCCTGTGCTATACAGTAGGACCTTGCTGTTATTTTTATTTATTTTATTTATTTATTTTTTTGCGGTACGCGGGCCTCTCACTGCTGCGGCCTCTCCCGTTGCGGAGCACAGGCTCCGGACGCGCAGGCTCAGCGGCCACGGCTCACGGGCCCAGCCGCTCCACGGCATGTGGGATCTTCCCGGACCGGGGCACGAACCCGCGTCCCCTGCATCGGCAGGCGGACTCCCAACCACTGCGCCACCAGGGAAGCCCCGCTGTTATCTATTTTATATGTAGTAGTTTGTATCTGCTAATCCCAAACTCCGAATTTACCCCTCCCCCCTCCTCCTTTCGTCACCATAAATTTGTTTTCTATGTCTGTGAATCTGTGTCTGTTTTGTAAATAAGTTCATTTGTATCATTTTTTTAGATTCCACATATAAGTGATATCACGTGATATTTGTCTTTCTCTGTCTGACTTACTTCACTTAATGTGATAATCTCTAGGTCCACCCATGTTGCTGCAAATGGCAGTATTTCATTCTTTTTTTATGGCTGAGTAATATTCCACTGTATATATGTGCCACATCTTCTTTATCCACTCCTCTGTCGACGGACACTTAGGTTGTGTCCATGTCCTGGCTGTTGTGAACCGTGCTGCAGCTTCAGATTTAAGCATGTTGGATCTGAAGTATCTACTCATAGCTGGTGCCCTCTGCTTTTCATGACTCTGCCTAGATTCCATCTCAGAGAGTGACCTTATCCCCAGGTCTGCAGACCCCTCTCCAATAACAATGGAAGGATATTACTTTTCCCCATAAAACTACAGGATTTAGTAATGAAAGTTGTAGCCATGATGTCATATGCATAAGCAATAAAAAGTTAAAAGTCATAGCTTAATATTGTCTGTCAAAACTTTTTATAACATGTAGCCAAGAAGCATCAGTTACATACTAACAACTTGATTTAATCTCAGCCACGTTTCTGAGGTATAAGAAAAGCAGAAAGTGAAGCAATTTCCCAGTACATTTTATTCAATTGAGAGAGAAAGTCAACCGGACAGTTCCACCGGAACATCTATGCCTTGTACAGGTGAACTTGTTTGGAAACCTGCATTATATTTTAAATATGTACCTGTATCAGTCAGGGTTTTGCAGAGAAATAGAACCACTAGGATGGTTGGATGGATAGATAGACAGACAGAGGGACAGACACACACACACATGGAGAAATAGATACAAAAAGATTTATTTGAAAAAAATGAGCTTATGCAATTGTGGGGCTGAGAAGTCTGAGCTCCATCAGGCAGGCCAGCAGGAAGGCAGGCTAGAAATGCAGACAGGAGCTGCTGCTGCTGCCTTGAGGCAGGATTCCTTATTCTCTGGAGAACCAGTTTTTGCTCTTAAGACCTTCAACTGATTGGATGACACCCACCCACATTATCAAGAGGAATGTTTATTTCAAGTCAACTGATTGTAAATGTTAATGACACCTAACCAAATACCTTCCCAGGAGCACCTAGATTCATGTTTGACCAAACAACTGGGCACCATGGCCTTTCCAAATTGGCACGTAAAATTGCCATTTTACATTGTTAGATTATACAGTTCAGCACAAGTATATAACTTTAATGATTCTTCAGTGGCCAAACAACAGAGCTTACAAAATGCAACAACTATTTAGAACTACAAAGCAGAAATTGATAGAAACACAACTTTATGCTGTAAAAATGTGAAAACTGATGTTTTGCTAGAAAGATGCAGATAACTCAGATGGATTCGATAAGAAATAGAAAGCCAGGAAAGAACTCTGGAAATTTTAAAAGTTATCAAAAATCTGACTTCAGTAACATTGCTGTCACAAGATAATCTTACAAATCCTTGTCATGAAATCCTTAAGGAACAAATGTCACTATTTAAACTACATATAAGTCTCACAGATGCAAAAACTTTAATAAAATATTAACGTCTATGGTCTAGTGGTCTGTTCCAGTAATAATCCACCATGTCTAAGTATATTTTATTGCTGGAATGTAAGAATGATTTAACATATGTTAAGTTGTTCTACAATTCTTTTTTTTTTTTTTTTTTTTCTTTGTCTGCATTGGGTCTTTGTTGCTCCGCGCGGGCTTTCTCTAGTTGCGGCGAGCGGGGGCTACTCTTCGTTGTGGTGAACAGGCTTCTTCTCATTGCAGTGGCTTCTCTTGTTGCGGAGCATGGGCTCTAAGTGTGTGAGCTTCAGTAGTTGCAGCATGCAGGCTCAGTAGTTGTGGCTTGCGGGCTCTAGAGCGCAGGCTCAGTAGTTGTGGCCCACGGGCTTAGTTACTCCGTGGCATGTGGGATCTTCCCAAACCAGGGCTTGAACCCCTCTCCCCTGCACTGGCAGGTGGATTCTTAACAACAGCACCACCAGGGAAGTCCTTGTGCTATAATTCTTGAATGAATAAATAGGTCAAAGTAGAAAGGTTTTATGATTTTTTGATAAATATAAAAAAGATGTTTGATAATATTCACTTCTGAATTTAAAAATAAACCTTCTAGAACTAGAAATAGAATGTCATCTTCTTAAAAATCTAACAACCTATTGGAAATAAGAAGGTAAATTTATTTAGCAGTGAAAAAATATGGGTACTCCCATGAAAATCAAGAACAAGAAAAATGCCTACAATCACTGTTATGGTTAATCATTGATTTGAAAATTTTAGACAATGAAATAAGATGAAAAAAACACGAAGCTGCATATTGCAAAGTAGGAGACAATGTTATCTCGTTTTACAGGCAATTTGACTGTCTGCCTGAAAAGCCCAAGGGAATCAACTTATTAAAACTATTTTAATTAATGACAAACTCAAACTGAGTGGTTGGTTAGCAATCCAATACACAGAGATCAATATCTTTCCAAAATAGCAGCAAGAGCAGTAAAGTTAAAAAATCATCTACATATTTTCAATTTAAAAAATAAAGATACTAGCAATAAACAGAATGTGCAGAGTCCCTGTCAAGTCACTACTAGCACTTTACTTCAAGACATAAAATTCTTTTTTTTTTTTTTTTTGGCCCGCCTCACGTCATGAGGGACCTTAGTTACCCAACCAGGGTTAGAACCTGCACCTCCTGCGTTGGAACATTGGAAGCACAGAGTCTTAGCCACTGGACCGCCAGGGAAGTCCCAAGATATAAAATTCTTGAATAAGTGAAGAGTCATAACATTCTTCAGGGTGGGAAGACTTACATTAATTCTTCTATATATTTAACACAATGTAATAGAATTAATTTATAGGATCTAAAAATGTAATATAATTTAATACATTTGAACTTATAGAACTCTATTGGGTCTTTTTTTGACCTTGACAAAATTATTCTAAGATTTACCTGGAACAATACCTTTACTGAAACATACAAGATAATTTGTTTCTTGTAAAGTAACATAAAACTTTGGAACGGAACCGCCCCCCTTACCAGACATTAGACATACCAATGTACAGTCTAATAATGAAAACGGTATTTTGAGCTTCCCTGGTGGCGCAGCGGTTGAGAGTCCGCCTGCCGATGCAGGGGACACGGGTTCGTGCCCCGGTCCGGGAAGATCCCACATGCCGCGGAGTGGCTAGGCCCGTGAGGCACGGCCGCTGAGCCTGCGCGTCCGGAGCCTGTGCTCCGCAACGGGAGAGGCCACAACAGTGAGAGGCCCGCGTACCGCTAAATAAATAAATAAAATGGTATTTTTCTGGTTGAAGAATGGACAGACTAATTATCAATACAGAAAAAAACTTTAGAAACATACTCAAGTGTTTGTAAAAATGTAGTATGTCACAATCAGAGTAGTCAGAGAAATATTGGATTGAATGACTAATTATTTGGAAAAACTAAATCAGATTTCCTATCTCACAGTTTACACACAAATCAATTCAAATGAATTAAAGTTTTAAATGTGAAATATAAATGCATATGTTTATTTCCATTGTGTATGCATAGTATAAACTCATACACATATGGTGGAAATAAATATATGTATTTGAATGGGTGAAGAAATTCTAAGTGTGACTCACCGTCAGAAAAAGTATTCTATGAATAGTTCATCCCTTCACTGTGGTTGATCATTATTCTCAAAATATTATACTAACCCACTGAACCCTTGTTTTATTTTCATGACCCACCAGTTGAAAACAGTATACATGTTCTTCTCTCGAATTATTTTCTCATAAAAAATTCACAAATGTAGAAGGTATTTTTCAGTACTGGGCTTAATGTTACCGTAAGTATTTTTTCTCCCATGAAATTATACGTCACATTTTAGACGTCAGGAGACTGTGTCCTAAGGGGTCACAATTTGGATTTAAACATGTCTAGCTTTCAAAAATTTTAACTAGCAGCTGTAAGTAATGTGCCAGTGTTCGCAATAATTCTTCACAGCAGTTTAAAATTTTTGAATTCTGGACATGTCTTTGTCTCCACAGCATGTTTGTTTTGCTTTAGACATTTTGCAAACAAGATGCTTTTGGAATAAAGCTTTCTAACTCCCCCGGAAAAATATTTAATTTGTCATTTTATTGTTTAGACATGAAATGCATTCACCTGTCTGTTACTAGACAGGCCTTTATTAAGTAATGACCTAATTACAGGATTCGTGCATATATTTTCTATGACACTTCAAATTTTCACAAACTCATTCTTAGAAATTAGTTGTAAAGAAACGAGGTGAAAGTTTCTCCCATCTCCCTCCAATAACTGTGTGCCTGGTGGAAAACACGTGCTCTGGTCTGTGTCTCTACAGCATGCTGAGTGCGTTGTCCTGAAAAAGAGCCAGCTTCTTTGGGAAAAGACTTAGCCAAGATCACTTGCTAACTTTGTGATAAAATGTAGTGTTTCATTATAAAGCACATATTCCATTTCAAAAGGATGGGAAGCGAATTTTTAAAAAAAATTTTACTGTTGTATAGTTGATTTACAATTTCGTGTTAGTTTCAGGTGTACAGCGCAATGATTGTTTTATATATATATATATATATATATATATATATATATATATATATATATACATTCTTTTTCAGATTGTTTTCCCTTATAGGTTCTTACAAAATATTAAGTATAGTTCCCTGT
>RJWK010007324.1:29897-50264 GCA_004363435.1 Platanista minor
GTTTTTTTTTTTTTTTTAGCTTCCACATATAAATGATATCGTATATTTATCTTGGTCTGGCTTCTGGAAGTGAATTTTAGGAATATTATTTGATTGAGCTAAGGAGGAAAGCAAAATAAATTGAGTATCTCCTTTTACTCTGAGACAATTTTTTGAAATTTTAGCACCCAGATAATCCACGTCAGCAATTGTGTTGAGGTCACTGACTCCAACAAGCGACCCGTTTCAATCTTTTGATTTTTGCTTAATAAGAGCTTATGTTTTCAAACCAGTGTGGAAAAACTCTCTTGTCCACTAAGTTGAGGTCTTCCGGATAGTGGGCAGCTCAGAGCCTGGCACCCTGATGTGCGGTGGTTACTCCTTAAATACTTACAGATTCAAGCGTGTTTCTGTCCTCAGATTCCCCCTTTTGCTGCCTGGAGCACTTGGAGGTGAATGGTGTCTGTCTTCTGTTAATTTGAAACTTTTGTAGTTCTTTTAAAAGATCTGTACCCAATTGCGGTTCAGGACATTTCCTCCCCTGTGATACTGGGTTATCCCAGGCAGTGTCCGCTGGACCAGTGCCCGTCCCGTGAATTACAAAGGAGCAGAGAAGCAGCTGGAAACACGTCACACCTGTGTGGATTGAGCGCCTCCTGCCGGCCAGCTGAGGGGCTGGGGCCAGTGCAGGGCTCGGATGCTCAGGAGGTAAGACTCCTGCTGTGATGAAGCCTATGGTCCCCCTGGGACACCGAGTAAAAGGGTGAAAAATCAAGGGATCCCACAGTTACCAAATTCCAGGCAGTGGGAGAAGCCCATCACTCCTTTTCAAAAGTAACGTTCAGAATGACTGTAAATCTCCACTCCCTAACTCCATCACTTTAGGTTAATGTGGCCAGGAAAGCCTTGCGAAGGTTTTGGCTGGACCTGGGTCCAGGAGGTTTGAGTTGTACTGGGAGAGGCAAAGATGAGGTTGAGAGAAACTTCCAGAAAATTGGTGCACCCTGAACGCAGGTCAGAGACAAGAAAGACTGTGGCTTGCTAAGCTCAGGGGCTGTGAGCAAAGAACCCTGAGACCCTGGGCACCAGCAAGTGGTGGAGTGGCTGGAGGGAAGGCTGGTCTGGAGATTGAGGTCCGGCTGAGAGGATCTTGAATGTCGGTTCCTTTATTCAGTTGACAACTGGGTATGGGACACCCCGCTGAGCTGTGCCAAAGGGTGCGCAGGTTGGCACTGTCCCTGTCCCCAGCGGGGCAGCAGAAGGGGTCGTCACCAAGGTCACCTCACTCTGACATGGCTCATGGCCCATCCCCTGCGCACAGGGTCGGTCACACTGAGACTTTCTACCCAGAACTTTTACCTCCTGCTCCCAGGCATTTGCCTTTTGCTCACAGGGGGTGGGACCTTCCCCGGGACTGAGGAAGGTGTTTGACCCCGAGTCCTCATTCTGACATTCTGACGGGAGGATGATCCCTGCGGTATTCCCTGCTGTCCATCCTGTACCCATCCCATGGGGGCAAAAGGACTCCACATAGGTCTGTTCAGTCATTGCATAATGAATGCACAAGTGGACGAATTTATCTACAGAAGAACCGAGAAAGACGCAGCCACAAAGACAAAGCAAAGCTTTGACAGTTGAAATGATTTCTTTCTTGTTTCCAAACATCTGGAGGTCAGAACATCCACTAGTCTTAAATATTTTTAAGATAAAAAGAAATGGACTTGTTAATGGCTGTTTTTAAACTTAGCCAGACTGAGGCAATACCAGAGTCTGCAAACTCCAGTGCCACCTTGGACCACAGAAGCATTGTCTATGAGTGGGGTGGACCACTGGTGAGATGTGGCACATGCAAGGTGGCATCCTTTGTCCAGAGGTGGTATTGGATCTTCGTTATCCCTGATTGTTCTCTGTCCTCTGTCAGAGGATCATGCATCCCATCCTTTCCCATGGGCCTGGCTTCAGCCAGTGGGGTGCGGCTTGATGTGGCATCGCCACATCCCAGCAGAATCCTGAGAGCCAAGGTGTGGCTTGGCTATATCTTCCCTTTCCCTCGCCGTGTGACTGAGCTGGGGACTGATCCTCCGGCCAGGGTCCCTGAACGAAGAAATTATGATGTGGAACAGCTCCGGGAGGTGCTGCCGATGTGTGCTGTGTTATTCCTAGAAGCCACTGAGTTGGGGGCTGGGGGGGTGTTACTGCAGCATAAACAAGCAAAGCTGACTAATCAAGTGAATTTTATTTTATGTTATTTCATTTTATGGTATTTTATGGACACGCTGCTCAGCTTGCGGGATCTTAGTTCCCTGACCAGGGATCCGGCAGTGAGAGCGCTGAGTCCTGACCGCTGGACCAACAGGAAATTCCCTCGATTTATATTTTAAACCGTTAAACAACATAGTGTAGGCCAAAGGAAGCTTGCATCAGGCCAGCGTGTTCTTCGCAACTCGATGCCCACACCCTCCCCTCCAGGAAGGCTAAAGTGACCTCTGGTGCTGCTGGTCCATCTCTACCTTAGGGCACAGTCCACTTTCAAAGTGTCTGTGCCAGGACAGGCAAATGCATCATGCAGAGCCCCCCAGGCTGGAGCACCCTCCTTCCAGCCCCCTTGTGTAGGGGTATTTGATAACACTGCCCACTCCCTTCAAATCCCAAACTCTTGAAATGCAGCTGTAAGTCCAGAGCAGGAGTCCGGCCCAAAAATACTTCCCGTAGAATGACCATGTTCTCTCTGAGCTGCACTAAGCCACCTCATCGCTAAAATTAAACACTCCCCCAATTCAAGAGAATTAATAAACGAAAAATGGCAACGATTAGCATCCTGTCCTATACTTTTTTTTTTTGCGGTACGCCGGCCTCTCACTGCTGTGGCCTCTTCCGTTGCGGAGCACAGGCTCCGGACGCGCAGGCTCAGCGGCCACGGCTCACGGGCCCAGCCGCTCCGCGGCATGTGGGATCTTCCCGGACCAGGGCACGAACCCGCGTCCCCCGCATCAGCAGGCGGACTCTCAACCACTGCGCCACCAGGGAAGCCCTATACATTTTTTAAACCACGGTACTTATCATTTCTTTGCTGGTGGTGAAACCCATGCCTTTTTCACAACTTGTGGTCTGTTAAGGAAGCACTGTAGCATCATGTACTGGTTTGAAACTTCAGAAATGGATTCCTTTGATTGCTCCCTCATTTTCGGGGGGGGCGACATTAGGATGAGAACGCTTTCTCAACAAAGAGAGGGTTGGTGGACTAGGAGATCCCAAGCACCGCCTGCATCTGCCCTCCTGGCGGCATGGAATTCACTAGAAACGCCTCTGCCGACAAGTCTCCGGGCCCAGCTCTGCCTTCCACCTCCAGGGCTGCTTGGCTGGGCCTGCGAGGCCTCACAGTCAGGAGAAAAGAACCCGCAGGTCTGTAAACTTTCTATTTTTAGGCCTCGGTGGACCTAAGCCAGTTACCCGAGTGTATGTAGTAATTGCTGAAATATTTTATTGAATAGGGCCTTGAAAAATGACAACACACATCTTAAATCTACTCAGAAACTTGAACAGGTTTAAGACGCCATGCAGCGAATTCGCACAGTGACGAGCTGCCTCGCCCTGTGCCATCAGGCTGGTCCCATCCCGGCTCGGCTGCCCTGTCAACCACACCCACCGGGCTGAGCTCACCCATCGGCACTACAGGCCAGCAGAGAAGAGTTCCCTCCCAGACCCGCCTCTTCAGACCAGCTTCTCTTCCAAACACAGCACTTATGCGGCCAACCGCCTCCTGGGTATCTCCCCAGGATGTCAGGCAGGGACATCTCAAACCTAACGTTTCCAAAAGGGATGTTTCTTGCTTTCCCTGTGTCTCCATCTGGGAAAGGAAGGCTCTCAACTGCTCAGGCCACCAACCTGGGTGGACCCTTTACTTTTCCCTCTGCCTCACTCCTCAGTCAATCCTAATAATTCTACCTTGAAACTCCACGCTGAATCTGCCCCCTGGTCCCTGTCAGCCCCCAACATCCTGGGACCAGCGCCCGTTATCTCTTCTGTGGAGCTGCCGTGGTCCCAGACTGGTTCCCTGCCTGGATTCCTCCCTCCGCCCGGTAACCCTTCACAGAGCACGCGGGGCGGCCTGCTGGGGGTGTAGGCGCCGTCTCCATTGCTCGGTTCAGAATCCCCTCGCCCTGGCCTGTGAGGAAGGACACGTTTCTGTGGGTCTTGAGGCCCCTCTTGTCTGTGGTTATTAAATGTCCTATACAGAAGATCTTGACTCAAGTGATGGTTTAGCAATGACTGGAAATAGAGGTGCTTCCAGTCCACCCGCCCAAGTCCTGGTTTGCACAACAGAACAAAACAGACATCCAGAGGGTTTGTCTGGAACTGAAGAGAAATAGAAAAATGAATTAGCACTTCAGACCTGCAGAGCAGTACACTATTTGCTTCCATCACCAGGGAAGTTGGATCCTGACCCAGAGCCGAAAGCAGGGAGCATGGCCTTTGACTGCATCTTCCCCTCAGTTAGAGGAGGAGATAACTAGGCAACTAAGGATGCCAGGAAAATTCTAGCTTCTTTAAGAATCTCTGTGAAATAACATTGCGAACACACATGTAGGACATGTGCTCTGTGCCAGTCACTCCGGTAAGCACTTCACACGTATGACTCTTTTAATCTGCACACGATCCTACGCATGGGTTACAACTATTGTCCCCATTCTGCAGATGAGCAAATCAGGGCAACCAAGGTTAATCAGCTTGCTCAAGGCCTCGCCGTCAGGAAATGGCAGAGTGTTTGCAAAGTGAGCTGACTCCACGGCCCCTGTTCTTAACCAGAGAAACAGATCTGGGTTTAAGAATGGGCTGTATGCCCCATTACAGTCCTCAAGCACAGGGAAGTTTCAGCAAACTCCGTGAGACAGAGTGTCTGGGTTTACTTACCTATGACTGCCTCCCTGTATCGAGCCGTAGATAACGAGAACGCCAGGGGCTGGGGCAGTAACGTCTGGACCTGGCTGCCAGTGACCTCTGTCTGGGGCAGGGACAGAGCCCCGGGTGACTTCAGCTGCGGGAAGTGTCTGAGACTCTAGTGTGTGAAGTCAACACTCAGTAAGTGCTTCTGGCTGTTAAGGCTTCTCCAGGGAGTGGGAGAAACCACAAAGCCAAGGGGGCCTCTACTAGGTAAGAATGAGATACTGAAAAAAGAGAATTTTCCGGTTTCACAGGCAGGTTGTCTTTTACATCGTAGATTTACATGCATTTATATCTATATTTCTCCTCTGATGGGATGCAGGGCACACAGTAAAACAGGTGGTCCCTGTTAAGTGTTCTGCTGTGCTTTTAGGAGAGCCCCGGTCAGACTCGTCGTTAGGGCCGGGCTCCTGTGTTCTCCGTCAGTGCGTCTGTCCTCAGGCTCCTCGCTGGAAACCTGGAAGCTCTCCGGCTCGTTCCTCTTCCCTTCCTCCAGGTGGAATCAATTACAGGGCCGAGGGTTTTACCTCCGAAACATATTCTATGGCAGAGTCAGTGCCGTGTGTTTACCAGACCCGTTTCCTTTCTGTTTGGGGCTCTCGGCTCGACTACACTTTCTAGACTCCCTCTGATTAGGTGGGTCCATGAGCCTGAGTTCTGGCCACTGGGATGTGGGCCGAAGATGCGTGGGCCACCCCAGGCCTGGCCCCAAACCTCCTGCAGGACCCGCCATCCTGCTCCTTCCCTCTCCTGCCGGCCCACTGCCGAGAACCAGCAGAGCCTGCCAGGCGCCAGGGAACCACTGGACTCTTGAATTAGCCTGCATCCTTGAGGGACCCCATGAAGTCCCTTCCCTCCTGACACCCAGGCCCCATCAGGCCCAGCTGGATGGGGATGTGAACGAGAAACTCACTACGTCTTGCCGCTGCTATCTGAGGGTGTATCTTACACCATCTACAGCTACTGACCCGAACTAGTTTATCTTCTCCTAAATATTCCTTTGCAAACCTAATACTGTGCCCATTACTGACTTTATAGTTCTCTCCCCACGCCACGTTCTCCTCACCTCTGTCCCTCGTGCATCACAATTCCATCTCCTAAGGCAGAGTGAGCCTCTTAAAACACAGCTCAGGGGCTTCCCTGGCGGCGCAGTGGTTGAGAGTCCGCCTGCCGATGCAGGGGACACGGGTTCGTGCCCCGGTCCGGGAAGATCCCACGTGCCGCGGAGCGGCTGGGCCCGTGAGCCAAGGCCGCTGAGCCTGCGCGTCCGGAGCCTGTGCTCCGCAGCGGGTGAGGCCGCAACAGTGAGAGGCCTGCGTACCGCCAAAAAACAAACAAACAAAAAACAACGACAAAAAAACACAGCTCAGACCCTGTCACTCCTCAGTGCAAATCTTTTCATGGGGACTCCGATAGCCTCCAAAGCGCTGCAGCGTGGAATATGGTCTTCCCAGGCCTGGCCTTGGTCTACAGTGCCAGCCTCCTGTTAGATTTCTGAGGCCATCCCCTGGGCCCGGATGCAGGGAAGGCAGGCGTGTCTGTCCTCAGGGCCGTTTCTCTCCCCAGGCCTAGAACATCCTTCATCTGCCTGCCTCTACCTCCCACTGCTGGCTTACTTCTCTGCATCCCGCAGGATCATCTAGCAACACCCCCTCCAGGCTCCCTTTTTCTGTATCCCTCTCAACAACCTGGATGCCATGCACATCACTGTGTTTTCTCCACCCAGAGCATGTGGTTCAGAGACTGTGCTGGTCATCTTTGTGCCTGACACACAGCAGAGGCTCAGCAGCTACCCCTGAGACCTGACAATCACAAGTGTCTGCAGACGTTGCCAGATGCCTCCTGGGAGGCAAAATCCGCCCCACTTGAGAAGCCCTGCCTTTGAGTCAGGCGGGAGAAGGGACCATCTGCTGATCCTGACAAGAAATCAGAGGGCACGTTATCTCGGTGGGGTCACCCTGGTCAATGTTGACCTGAACCTGGATTTTATCAAAACAAGCTCTCAAGGGACCAAATTCAGAAGAGACTGGGGTGGCACACACTGGGCTTACACAGTACCCACTGCCTGCTTCTTCTGAGCTAACAGACTCCGGTCTTTGTCAACATGGCCGTACGCCCCGCACAAGCAATGTCTCACGATTGGTCTAGGCCTTTCTTGATAATTCTGTGTCTCAATATAATTTCCCAGCCTTTCTTGCAGTTAGGGGTGGCCTTATAACTGGTTCTAGTCAATAAGATATAAGGCGAAATCTAGTTTCTTTTTAGAAATTTCTGCTTTTCTGATAAAAAGGGCCACAAGCAGGAGACACCTCCCTGCCTCACCTCCCTCCATCCTTGACTGTGGACATGATGAGTGGGCCTGGGGCAGCCCTGGAGCAAAGGCCAGGGGAGCCACGGGCGGGTCAGCTTGGACATCCTCGGACGCTGAACCACCTTGCCAGGGGTGCTTTTGCTCCTAACTCTTAGTTATGGGAGAAAAAGAACTATTTGCTTTTGCGTAAGCCCCTGCAGTGGGATGAATAGTATCTTTCCCCCGACCCCCAAATTAATGCCCACCTAGATTCTCAGAATATGACCTCATTGGGAAATAGGGTCTTTGCAGATGTAATTAGTTAAGGATCTTGAGATGAAATGATGCTGAATTTAGGGTGGGCCCTAAATCCAGCGACTGGTGTCCTTATAAGAAGAGGAGAGAGCACAGGGAGACTCACAGGAAGAGGGCTGCATGGAAAGACAGAGGCAGAGAAGGAAACAACGCAGCCACAAGCCACGGGACACCAGGAGCCACAGGAGCTAGAGGAAGCAGGGAGCGCAGCCCTGCCGACACCTTGATTTTGGGCCTCTGGCCTCCTCAACTATGAGGGAGTGGATTACACTTGTTTTAAACCTCCATGTTTGTGGTGATTTGTTACAGGCAGACCCAGGAAACAAATACAGCCATTGTTAGTGAAGTTTTCTGCTGCTTTAAATGAAACTATTCTTTAAAAAAATTTTTTTAAATTTTATTTTATTGAAGTATAGTTGATGTACAATGTTGTGTTAATTTCTGCTGTACAGCAAAGTGACTCAGTTTTGTATATATATACATACACACACATTCTTTTTCATATTCTTTTCCATTATGGTTTATCACAGGTTATTGAATATAGTTCCCTGTGGTAGATGGTAGGACCTTGCTGTCCATCCATTCTATATGTAATAGTCTGCATCTGTTGACCCCAAACTCCCACTCCATCCCTCCCCCACCATTGGCAACCACAAGTCTGTTCTCTATGCCTGTGAGTTTGTTTCTGTTTCACAGAGAAGTTCATTTGCATCATATTTCAGGTTCCACGTATAAGTGATATCACATGATATTTGTCTTTCTTTGTCTGACTTATTTCACTTAGTATGATCATCTTTAGGTCCATCCATGTTGCTGCAAAGGGCATTATTTCATTCTTTTTTATGGCTGAGTCGTATTCCATTGTCTATATGTACCACATCGTCTTTATCCATTTAGATGAAACTATTCTCAATGAATACACTAAGACATGGGTGGAGAAACCAACTTAAAAATCACATTGGGAGATTTTATTTCCAGGGCCCTTGTTTGAAGACAAGGGAAGGAGAGGAGCAGGTCAGCTGTTGTTCTAGGGAAAATGAAGCTGGTTTCTTTCATGTCTAGGTGGAGCCTTTAAAAAAAATTGGCTCCAAATATTTACCACTGATCTATTTTTTATTAGTTATCATAGAGACATTAAAATGGTGGAGAACAACATTCATGGAATACACTTCATTTATCTTACATTGTGAGGAAGTTAGATTTTCCACATAAAATGATTTTGCAGAAAACTGAGGCTTACCATTTGTTATGTTCACTCACTTCTCATATTGTCAATTATACATTTATTTAGTGTTAATTCTGAAGCATTTTGAAACATATTTTCTGTTTCCTCAAAACCAAAATGTTTTCAATATGCTTGAACTTACATATAAAGTTTTAAAAATTCAACCTCATTTCTTTCTTTATTTTACTTTTAAGGAAAAATTGTGCATATTTAAGGTATACAGCGTGGTGATTGGATACACCTGTATATAGTAAAATAATTGCTACAGCCAAGCTAACATATCCATCTCGTCACATGGTTACCTTAGGTTTTTTAGGTGGAGCCTTTTGAAAATCTCCCTGCCCTCCCCCTCAAATCTCATGGTGAAGGACCATGTGTGTCCACCAGGGTCAGGGTGTCCATCTTGGGACAAGAGAGAGTCAAAGCATGATTATGGGGCTCCCTGTTTATAGATTCCCTACAGACCATTTCCCAAATTCTGTTACATTTGCCTTCCACAGGAATACTCCTTCCGTATTCCATTATGTCATATTTGCGTGACATATTGAAGTTAATTCTTATGGGGTCTAACTTCTGGGACTTGATCTGCTGAGCCCCCCACTCCAGTTGACCCGATTGGGCTAGAATATTAGAAGTCTGGGTTTCAGGAAAGCCTCAGAGTCCTCATCTGGTGTTGTGAGGAGTTAGACCAGACGATCTGCACGGCATCTTCTGTGTCTCAGGTGGGAAGGGGCGTCTTGGGACGGCTGTGCTGTTGAAATGTGGTGACCCCGCCCTGGTGGAATAATGGACGGAGGGTCTTAGGCGATGCTCATCAAAGGCACTTGAGGGACACAGATCCACCTCCGCTGTTGTCACACTTGCCAAAAAAGACCGAAGCCAAATGTGATCAAGACTCTAGATCCAACAGACCAATCTACAGAAAAGAGAGATGACAGGGAACACTTTAGATGTTACCACAGGGAGATATAACTGCAAGATCCAGATCGTGGGACAAAGGGACCAAATTCTTCAACAGACTGTAATCCCCTTCATAGCAACCCATGACCCTTGAAATGTGACTTCAGCTCTTCTATCAAGGGGTGAAGGCTACTTTCCCACCCCTTAAATCTTGCCAAGGCCTGGTCACCTGCTTGGGGCTCATAGAATTGGGAGGAAGTGAAGGCATGCCAGTCTGGCCTCGTGCATGCCTGCTTGCTTTCTTGAAATCCTATTCGGCCAACCCTGAGAATGAGCTGGGGCCAGCCTGAGAGGTAATGAGAGACACATGGGCCAGTCAACCCTGGTGTGCCAATTGCTAGCCAGCCAACTGCCAGCCCTGTGAGTGTGGCCACTCTAGATCAGCAAGCCTTCGGTGTACCCTTTAGCTGACTGAAGCATCTAAGTAACCTTAAGGCAATTTCAGCTGTGTCTGACCCAGATCAGCAGAACCACTCAGTTGATCTACAGACTTGTGAGCAATACCAAACACTTATTTTAAGCTACTGAGTTTGGAGGTGGTTTGTTACTCAGCAGTAGCTGACTAATACACACATGCACGCATGCACGTGCGCGCCCGCACGCGCGCGCACACACACACACACACACACACACACACTGATTTTCTGTCAGTTACTTATATTACCTAGTCAGTTCCTGTGAGCAATTGAGTTTGGAAATCTTGGATTATGCAGAGGCTTTCAAACTTTACTGTGCTTAAGAATTGTCCAGGGAATTTACTTAAAATACTGATTCCTGGGCCTCACTTCTAGAAAGTTTCAGTAGATCGGATGATCCCCAGATCCCTGCATTTTAACCAGCATGCCTGATTCTGGTACAGAAAGCCCAAGAAACACACTTTGGAAACCATTTGTTCATGAGAACACTAAAACCATAATGTGACCTCAAATATCACCTCTCCTTTAATATCAGGAAAGAGAGAGAAGAGTGGGTTTTGGCCGAAAAGGGTAAATGTTGGGCTTACTGTGAAAATTGATAAGCAAAGAGAAAGGCCTCCCCTGCCCAGAGCCTCAGAGACTGCATTTTGCCCTCAGTGTTGTTTCTTGATTTACATAAAGAAATATACTGCTCCTATTTTACATAAAAGATTTCTGATCAAATGCATAAATATCAAAATCTGGATATAATTACAAGAAGTTGACTGGTGGCTGATGAATCAAACTAAGGGGGATTAGCTAGAGGCAAACGGCAAAGACAGAGTGGGAGGTCATTGGGGGGAGCATGAAATGTTGAAAACAAGTAAACAGTGACAACCCGTGTACTAGATCTTGGAAGCTCAGCAAGGCAACTTCCTGCTTTCATTCCCATCGGGTCGGTTAGGCGACCATTGGTCACCCCACCAGTGTTCACTGAGGACCTGTCATGTGCCAGACACTGTCCTTGAGTTGGCACCCAGCAGGGAAAAGGACAGATAAAAATTCTTCTCCTTGAGGAGCTTATATTCCAATGGGGTGAGGGGACACAGATGACAAACAAAGTAAACAAAATTTACATTAGATGGTATAGTGGGTTGAATTGTGTCTGTGCCGCACCCACCCACCCACCCCCCCCCCGCCCCACCAAAAAAGAGATCCGTTCAAGCTCTAACCCTGGGTACCAGTAGAATGTAATCGTATTTGGAAATAGGGTCTTTGCAGATGTAGTCAAGTTAAGATGAAGTCAACAGCGTGAGTCCCAACCCAATGTAAATGGTATCTTTATAAGAAGAGACACACACACACGGGGAAAACTCCATGCACCGATGGACGCAGAGATTGGAGTGATGTACCTACGAGCCGAGGAACACCAAGAATTGCTGGCAACACCATAAGTTAAGAGTAAGGTTCTCCCACAGAGCCCTCAGAGAAAGCACGGTCCTGGCAACACCTTGATTTCAGACTTTTGGCCTCCAGGACTGTGAGAGAATAAATTTCTGTTGTTTTAAGCCATCTGGTTTGTGGTATTTTGTTATGTGGCCCTGGGAAACTAACGGAGATAAATGCTAAGAAAAATAAAGCAGGGTAGGGTAGTAGGGAGTGTTGAAGGCTAGCTTTGTAGTTTAAACAGAGCCACTTGGAAGTCCTCACTAAGACCTGAGAGTGGGGAGGGACATCTCGGGGAAGAGCATCCCAGGCAGCTGTAACAGCAAGTGCAAAGGCCCTGAGGTAGGAGTGTGCCCACTGGCTTGTGACTTGATCAGGCCAGGATAGGGCACCAGACAATGCAGGGACTTGTAGATCATAGTAAGGTTGAGTGAGAAAGAAAGCCACCAGACGGTTTTGAGCAGAGAAGTGGCATGATCTTATTATTTTTAAGTCCACATTCTTTTTTTAAAGGATCACTCAGGTGGCTGTAGGGAGACCATGCCAAAGGGGTAAGCATGGAATGGGGGAAAGCAGCTAGAAGGCACTGTTTAAAATAGGCTAAAAATATTGGTGGCTTGAAGGGGGGGTGTAGGTAGGGGGTAGGGTGGACTGAGGGTAGCTGTAGGGCTTTGGCTGTTTCCGAAGGTGAAGCCAAGAGGGTGTATTGGTTATGGAGAGAGAGGAGGCTGGGATGACTCCAAGGATTTTGGCCTGAGTCACTGGAAGCAAGGAGTTCCAGAATGGCGACTGACTTGCTCGTGTGAGATTTTCTGTAGTTTATTTAACTGGACATGTTCTAATACTTGATCATAATTTCCACATGTACAATATACAGGTACTGAAAAACGTCTGAACCGAAATAGCCACTTTTATCAAGTAACATCATCTGGCAAAAAACCTTAGTATGCAATACACGGACTTTTCATGTCGGTACAAGGTTTGAGGCGTCAAGCACTTAGTAACGTCTACTCATCTCTGACACAGACGAGGAACAGACCATTTGAAATACGCCTTGTTCCCACATATTTAACAGGAATGGCGCCCAGGCGCTGTGGGAGTGAGGCACACAGCCTCAGGGCCCTGGCTCGGTGCCTTGAAGTCGCCTGGCCCGGGAACGAATTCCCCGGACTCAGGCCAGGACGCGGGGCGGGGTGGAGGGACGGCCCGCGGGGTCCGGCAGGCAGTCTGGGCTCCCACGGCACGGGCAGGCTTGCTTTGGATCTCACAGACTGCGTGGTTAGCTTTGCATTCCAAACAATACTATTGTCAGACCCGGCTCAGGGCATCCTCTGGAAACGGGGAACTCAAAGAGCAGACAGCTGGGCAATTCTCCAATGCATCCTACGAACCTTGTGCCAGCTCGAACAGCCAAGGCCACGCGCCCAACACCCACGTACACCGTCTGTTCCTCTGATGGGCAGCACTGCCAAGCTTGCCTCGGGAAGTCGCTCCAGTGAGCTAAGCTGAACGTTTTAACACCCGTTGCTGCATAGAGAATCATTTTTAAAAGAAACTAAAATAGCCTGTGAGAAAACCGGCAGATTAGAGTTCTGCCAGGGCACCCCTGGGCCCCGCTCCTGGCAGCCGCTCAGGGGCCAGCGCCGGCCGGGCGCAGGGTGTGAGACCTGCTCCTCCGGGAGGACGCCGGCGAGCACTTGTGAGGGTGCCGACACGAGGGACCGCAGCGTGACCGGCGGCACGCAGGACCCTGATGGACGGGAAGGGGCTTGGGGCATCTCTGTCCTTTCCCTGGAGCAGCGACGGGACCGCAGTGGGGCCTGTCAGTCCCCTACGCAGGTCTGGAGGGTCGGCCGGCGGAGGGCGAGGACCCCGCGCGGGGGTGCGGAAACGTCCACCGGCAGTGCCGGCCTCGCGTCCCTGCGCACGCGCGGCGCGGCTAGGCGGCTGCCGGTACCCCAGGGTCAGCGCGCATGTCTCCACGCCTCAGCCTTGCGCGGCGGAGGGCGGTGAGGCTGTCGGCCGCTGCCGGGCCGAGGGCGGCGCGCCGCCTCGCGGCTTCTCCGTGCCCCACCGCAGCCCAGTTTAGTCTAGAAAGGCCCACGAAACCGCCGCCGTCGCCGCCCCACTCCAGCCCCTCCCTGTCGCGTATCCTTCCGTCGCGGTGCCCCCCCACACCCCCCCCCCGGCCCTCGCCGAGGAGAACGCCAGTACGCAGGCGCGGTAACCAAGGCGGCGGTGTCTAGTGAGGATTTGAAATCAGCCGCGCGTGCGCACTGGCGTCCCGGCCCCGGCAAGGGAGGTCGCGCTTCCTCCCCGCCAGCCCCCGCCCCGCTCCCTCCCCGCCCCTCATTGGAGCGGAGGCGGCGGCGCCCCCTCCTTCCCCCGCGCCCTGTCGCCGCCGAGAGTGTCTTTTCGCCGCCGCCGCCGCCGCTGCAGGAGCGCTGAGCGAGCGGCGCGAGCGTGACCGAGGGCCGGGCGCACGGCGGCGGCCCTCCCGCGGGTCCCGGGCTGCGCGGCGCCTGGGCCCGCCCCCTCGGCCCTGCCGCCCGCCCCCTCCGATGGCCTCTCCCGCCCGCCCAAGTGGAACGCCGCCGCCGCCGCGGCCCCCGCGCCCGCCCCGCGCCGCGTGAAGGGAGCCCGACAGGCCTGAGCAGCCCGCCGCGGCCTGCCCGGGCCCCGCCAGGCCGCCGCGAGCCGGGACCCCGACGGGAGCCGCCGCCGCGAGCCGGCCTGAGCCGCGGCGCAGGCCCGCCCGCCCGGCCGTCCGTCCGTCCGCGCGCGGCGCGGCCGGGGCCCGGGGCGCGGCGGGGGCGGGGCCGGGGCGGACGGGCGCGCGGGCCCGCGGGGCGGCGCGTGGATGGATCCGCGCGTGGCCTGGATCCAGCCCGAGCAGAAGGGGCCGGCCAATGCCCTGTGGATGCAGATCTGGGAGACCTCGCAGGGCGTGGGCCGCGGCGGCTCGGGCTTCGCGTCCTACTTCTGCCTCAACTCGCCCGCACTGGACACGACAGCCGCGGCGGGGACGGCCGGGCTGGGCGGCGGCGGCCTGGCAGGGCCCGCGCTGCCCGCCGCGTCGCCCCCGCCGCCCGCGCCTGGCCCCGCCGCGCTGCCCCCAGCGCTGCTGACGGCGCTCGGGCCCGCGGCTGAGGGCGCCCGGCGCCTGCACAAGTCGCCGTCTCTGTCGTCGTCGTCGTCGTCGTCGTCCAACGCCGAGTCGGGCACGGAGAGCCCTGGCTGCTCCTCGTCGTCCTCCAGTAGCGCCTCGCTCGGCCGGGCGGGAGGAGGCCGCGGCGGCGCCTTCTTCCACTTCGCCGACGGTCCTTCGAGCGGCCCCGGCGCAGCCAACGGGCACCCCGGGCCGCGCGGCCCCACGCCCGCCGGCTCCCCGCCGCAGCACCAGTTCCACCCGGGCCGCCGGAAACGCGAGAACAAGGCCAGCACGTACGGTCTCAACTACCTGCTGTCCGGCAGCCGCGCGGCCGCGCTGAGCGGAGGGGGCGGCCCCGGGCCCCAGGCGCCGCGGCCCGGCACGCCGTGGAAGAGCCGCGCGTACAGCCCGGGTATCCAGGGGTGAGTGCGCGCGGCGCGGCGCGGCGCGGGGACCGGGGAGGGGGGAGGGGGGCGGGGGGGGCGGCGCCCGCCCTTGGGGATCCCGGCCCGGCCGGGCGCGCCACCACCCCGCGGGGCTCCCCGGGCAGCGCCGCGGGAGCTCGGAGGTCCCCATCCGGGTTCCCGAGGGTGGATGTTGGAGGCCAACGTGCAACTCCCTGGGAGGTTGTTGTTATTTCCATTTTAAACTCCTCGTAACGAACGAGTGAAATGTCCGGATTCTTGCACTTACAGTGTAGGAGAGGGACCGTGGAGTCCGATTTGTGCAGATGTTTTCCTTTTCTCCCTGGCGAAACTGGAAAGGAGGTCGCCTGACTTTCTCTCCATCTCCTCCTACCCCACCCCGACAGGTTAGGGACCTTATGTCAAAGTGGGGCGCAGATAGGTGTGGAGTTTGTTACCTTGCAGAGGATTATAGTATTGCCAGGAATTTGAATTAAGTGGAAGGTAAATATTGGTTAAATGTTAACTTTGTTTCTCCGCGGAAATACATTTGAAAAAGGATTAGAGTTTTTGTAACGATACAATTTAACCAACAGCGAATTTAGAAATGAACATTTTTGGGAGGGGGTTTCAATGTTACGGTTTAATTTTGTGGCCGAAAGTGACAAATAGCATCATCTGCAGTTTTTTTTTTTTAAACAAGTTAGTAGCATTCAAAGAAAGTAAAAAACGTTTGTAGCAAATACGTATTCTCTGGAGAGCGTCACCTCTGCTTTACGTATTTCCACACCAGCCTAAAGGGGATTAGCAGTTCCTTTTAGGGTTAGTGCAATTACAGACGCAAGGACTGGTGAAAAAGGGGTGTGTGTGTGTGTGTTGTGTTGGAGCAGTCCCAGGTGACGCTGCTCAGGTGTGAGTGCTACTTACCCAGCCCTCTTACCTTCCTGTGCTTTTCTGAGCACCTGGAAGCAAGATATCTGTATGTAGGTTTTATGTTGGTATTTCAGGGCTTAAATCATAAACTCTCCTTGTACGATCTCATGCTGACTTAAAGGGCACCTAATGATTTTCCTGGGTGTTAGGGTTGGAAAACATTAGAGGCTTAGAAATCCCTCAATTGCTAGGTATTGAAATTATCTCTTCAAGTAACTTTTTCTTTTTATGTGTCTGTTTATTCTGCTTTGAAGTGTGTTGTAAAACACTTAAGTTGATACTACTTTAGGGAGTGTATGGTACACAGTAATAGCTGCGTTCTGCAACTTGTTTCACCTGGTGTGGGTTGGAAGCATTACTTTCTTAAATTCCTTGAAGCCTTGAGCATGCACTCAGCCCCAAGGAGGAGCCCAGACTCCTCTTCCCTCTCTTTCTCCAGTTCTTACTTGTAGAACTTTCTAAGAAGAGGTGGTGGGGACACAGTTTCTTCCTTTCTTCCTTTTCTTTCTTTCATTTATTTATTTTTTGGGCTGCGTTGGGTCTTCGTTGCTGTGCGCGGGCTTTCTCTAGCTGCGGCGAGCGGGGGCTACTCTTTGTTGCGGTAGCTTCTCTTGTTGCAGAGCACGGGCTCTAGGTGCGTGGGCTTCAGTAGTTGTGGCACGCGGACTCAGTAGTTGTGGCTCGCGGGCTCTAGAGTGCAGGCTCAGTAGTTGGTGGCGCACGGGCTTAGTTGCTCCGCGGCATGTGGGATCTTCCCCGACCAGGGCTCGAACCCGTGTCCCTGCATTGGCAGGCGGATTCTTAACCACTGCGCCACCAGGGAAGTCCTGGACACAGTTTCTTGAGGTATGGTGTTAAACGTAAGAGTTCTTTGGGGGACCTGTAGGTTTCCAGCCTGTCTTGTAACTGGAATTGACTCTGTCTTAGCACTTGGAAAACAGAAGGCGCGTGGTCTTTGCTTGTAGAGCATTTTTGGGCCCAGACCGTCTGGAGTCCCACTTCTTCCTCTCATGAGCTGGTAGCAGTGCCAGTGTGATGCCCTTGTGCAAACTGCTCAGGCTCTGGAAGCTGTTTCCTCACCCATAGTTTCTAGTACGCCTCAGTACATAGGTTGCTATCGCTTTCCTTAATGAATGAGCCTACTACCTGCCAGGTGCTGCCCTGGGATCTGGGGGAGGGGTTGGCATGGGAGACACAGCCTCAGGACCCTGACTTGGAAACCTGAGTCCGGGGTGCCCACACCTAGGGCTCATGAGCCCTGCCTGTCCAGTCTCTCTCTGCCTGTCCTCCTCACCGTCACATGGCCTGTTGTCGTCTCTAGTGAGGTTGCTCACGAACCCCGAGGTGGTCATCACGCCTTTCTTGCCTGCCTTGGACCGTTCCCGGTGCGGCCAGTGGGCTTCTCTCCTCTGGCAGCAGCTTGGGTCAGGTCCCACCCCTGGGCACCTCCCTCACCCCGCTTAGGTTAGAGGCAAAGCCTGATACCCAGCCTGCTTCCCGGGTGCTGCCCCTCTGGGCCCTGCCTGGGGTCTCCACTCCGTCTCTGTCAGGGTCCCCTGCCTCCACCCCCATCAGCCTGTTAGAAGTCGGCTCCAAGTCGTGTAGGGCTGGAGAGTGGGCTCCGAAGCGGCCGGGAGTTCTGTGTTTCAGCCCCACCTAAATAGGCGGGCTGTGTCGGCCGCACTTCCTTGCCCGCCTCTACGGGTGGCCCTGCGCCTGTCCACTCTCTGCCATCCCTGCCTAGAGGAGGAGCCTGCTAGGACTGCCTGTCACGTGCCTGGAAGGGTGCTTGGCTCGCTGCTCTGAATCCTAGCGGACTGCCCATCTAGAAGGGTGGAGAGGAGGAAGTGTGCGCCGGGAGGGAGGCGTGTCCTTCGTGAGCAGACATTTCCACACCTGCTGGGCTTCTGCGGCTGACTTTGTGCTATCGAGAGATAGCTGTGTCTGGAACTTGCTCCAGGCTACCAGCTTACCCGGAGTGATGGGGAAGGCCACCAGAAGGTCTCTCACTTGTGGCTTAGAAAGGGAAATAACTGAGATAAGCGGTCGCCCAGGCCAGCCAGCAGAAAAGAATCTTGTTGATGAGAAGTTGCTCAGCCCTAGATCTAGTCTCAGGACAGCATTTCTGGAAAGACAGTGTCTGCAGTCCTCAAGAAAGGGTAAGCAGTTGCTGGTCGGGGGGGCGGGGGGGGGAGTGTGAGTAGCGTCAGCTGAACCCTTTGCCTGGTAGCCCATGTAGCAGCTGGCACCATCCCTTCTTTTCTGGGCAGGTTTCTGCCCTTGGGAACTTTGCCTGGCGGCCGCCTTGTAAGCTGGCCAACCTATTTGCATCCTGGTAAGGTGAAGAAAAAGCGGGTGAAAGTGGACAGGAATAGTGTGAGAACCTTCAGAGCGGAGAAGGTCAAATTCTTGTTTTGGAGCTGCCGCTGGTTCTAGTTCTTAGTCTGTTTCCTTGGTTGAGCTCTCAGTCTTGAGACTGACCCTGAGCATGTGTCCTAGCCTCTGGCCGCTGCCACTCTCTCCGGCCCTTGTTTCCTGACCCAGCAGCACTTTGTGACTTTGCCTGGGTCAGTCTCAACAGCTTCAGAAACCTTCCCAGTTCAAAGGTAAAGAGAAGTCTTGCATAAGTGAGAGTGGGAGCGTGGACCTCAGATACTCTGCCGCATCCTTCCTGGTGCCCTGTAGACCCCCAGGAAGGAGATCCTGGAATGGGAGAGAACCCAGCACCCTGGCGGATGCCTGCAGTCCGGGCCCTGCCCTGGCTTGTGTTCAGCGTTTGTCCTCTCAGGCCTGCCCGCAGTGTGCAGGGTCACACGCGGCACCCGCCCTGCAGGTCCCTTGACAGTATTTCATTTTTTTAACATCTTCTGTTCCCTCAAAGAAAATTCACTTAGCCTGAAGTTTGTGAGAAGCCGACAGATGTTATTTCAGAGGAGAGGCCAGCGTGCCCCGCCGGGCCCCAGCCTGGGTTCTCTCTAACTCCACGCGTGTGCTCTTTTCTGCTCTCTCCCGAGTCAGTGCCTGGAGAAGATTCAGGATCCCTCCTCTCCCTCTGTGCCTCCAGCCTGACGTGGCACTACCTACAGTCCAGCGAACGGCCTCCCATGGCTTGTCCTTAGGGGACCAGTGGGAGGGCACAGGTGACGGTCCAGCAGGACCCACCATGGGCCAGGGCTGCCGCCACTCCTGTTGCCTTTGTCTCATTCTCATCTCTTCCTGTAAACGTCCGGGGATGCCCGGGAATGGCTATTGTGAGATGGTGGCACACGTGGACCTTGTTTTCTGAGCGTTCATCCTTGGAGGCCCCGAGGGTGACGCACTGGGCACGAGTTTGCTGCTGCACTGACCGTTCATGAAACTAGCTCCCCCGCGGACACTCCTCCCTGCATGAAAGTTGCATCCTTGTCCGTGCCCCTCACGCCATGGCCAGTCTCTCTGCAAAGTGAAATTGAAGATCCAGCACAAGGTAGTGGCTGTGACAGTCAGGGAAAGTGGTGCCTGGGCGCTTGTAAACAAGGGCGGGCGAAGCTGGCGCAGCTGATGCTCAGAGACGGGGCTGCCGAGGCTGAGGGCCGGGACGGAGCTCTGGAAATGGAGGGCCAGGATACTCGGAGTTCTCGGAAAAGTGGGCCCTCGCGTGATCTTGTAAAAAATGGCCTCCCGACTGCTCCTGCTGTGGAGGTCAGGGTGGGATAAAGCGGACGTCCTGCTGCTGTGAGCTCTGGATGGAAAGGCAGCGCCAAGGCAGTGCCATTGCGGCCGCTTAGACGTGACACGTGGTTGTGACTTAATTGCTCCTAAACGTATTTTTGAGTGTTTTAAAGTAAACAAGTTTTTCAGAATTTAAGATCTGTTTTTCAAAGTAAAGTCTCAGACCTTCTTTTGGTCGCTGTTTAATATGAAATTCTGGCCCCCGTTTTAAATGGGTTCATGTAAATAGAAGGAGAGATAACAGTCATCCTTGGAGAATAAGGCTTTGTGTGCCGAGGTTAGGTCATTGTGGTTTAAGATTTGGGATTTTGGTTGTGAAGTTAGAAGAGGGTTGCAGTAAACAAACAAAAGCCTGTGAGGTTCACATTCAGAAACTTGATTTTGACGGTACAGCCGGAAGGCAGGCTCACCGGGGAGGGGTGACTGACTCTCTCACTGGAGTCACTGGAGGTTGTCAGAAGCCACGGCGTCACCTGGAAATTGCCACTGGCCAGCACAGCTGTGCAGAGGCCTGCCTAGAAGACTCTGGTCAGCTTGTCAGGGATTTCTTCTCTCAGAAGGCTGCTGAGTGTGTGTGGCACTGAGGAAGGGCAGGTGGGTGGTCTCGGTGATCGAGA
>RJWK010007325.1:0-11328 GCA_004363435.1 Platanista minor
CATATATATGGAATCTAAAAAATTAAAAAGAAAAAGGTTCTGAAAAACCTAGGGGCAGGACAGGAATAAAGATGCAGACATAGAGAATGGACTTGAGGACACGGGGAGGGGGAAGGGTAAACTGGGACGAAGTGAGAGAGTGACATGGACATATATACACCACCAAATGTAAAATAGATAGCTAGTGGGAAGCAGCCACATAGCACAGGTAGATCAGCACCATGCTCTGTGATCACCTAGTGGGGTGTGATAGGGAGGGTGGGAGGGAGATGCAAGAAGGAGGAGATAATGGGGATATATGTATATGTATAGCTGATTCATTTTGTTATAAAGCAGAAACTAACACACCATTGTAAAGCAATTATACTCCAATAAAGAAGTTTAAAAAAACATACCCCAAAAAACCCCATGGTATTAGCGCAGAAACAGACATATAGGTTAATGGAATAGGATAGAAACCCCAGAAATAAACCCATGCACCTATGGTCAATTAATCTACAACAAAGTAGGCAAGAATATACAATGGAGAAAAGACAATCTCGTCGATAAATGGTGCTGGGAAAACTGGACAGCTACATGTAAAAGAATGACATTAGAACATTTGAAAGAACATTTAGAAAGACCTAAATGGAAGACCAGATACTTTTAAACTGTTAGAGGAAAACATAGGCAGAACACTCTTTGACATAAATCGCAGCAATGTCTTTTTCCATCCATCTCCTAGAGTAATGGAAATAAAAACAAAAATAAACAAATGGGAGCTAATGAAACTTAAAAGCTTTTGCACAGCAAAGGAAACCATAAACAGAACAAAAAGACAACCTACAGAATGGGAGAAAATATTTTCAAAGGAAGAGACTGACAAGGTATTAATCTCCAAAATATACAAACAGCTCATACAGCTCAATAACAAAAGAACAAACAACCCAGTAAAAAATGGGCAGAATATCTACGTAGACATTTCTCTAAAGGAGACAAACAGATGGCCAATAGGCACATTAAAAAGTGCTCAACATCACTAATTATTAGAGAAATGCAAATCAAAACTACAATGATGTATCACCTCACATAGGTCAGAATGGCCATCATCAAAAAGTCTACAAATAATAAATGCTGGAGAGGGTGTAGAGAAAAAGGAACCCTCCTACACTGTGGGTGGGAATGTAAATTGGTACAACCACTATGGAGAACTGTATGGAAGTTACTTAGAAACTAAAAACAGAGTTAGCTTATGATCATGTAATTTAATATACTTATTTATTTTGTTTATGTCTTCCCCAGGAAGCTAAATGTTTTGTTCTGTTTAAAAATTATTATTATTATAACCCCAGTGCCTTTTACAGTTGTGGGCACATATATGGGGACCCAGTAAATATTTGTTGAATGTATTAAGTTAATAAATGAATGAATGAATTCACATAGGATAGCGTAGATGGAAATAACTACTTTTCCAGTGAAGTTATGTTGCATGCTTTTTATATTGATGTTCTACACAGTACATTAACACTTCTAGTAATTCTGAGTAAATATCTTACAATATTCAGTTCAATAACTTCTTGCAAATGAAATATTACATACAAAAAAGCAGAAAATGCATGCATTTTACATTGGACAGTTTATGCAAACCACAAGGATAAACACACTCACACACAACCACTGATATCCTTGTGTGGACTCAGAAGCTTATTGGGAACTAATGTGAGTCTCTTACATATTCTCACCTCTTAGAAGTCACCTAGTTCCCTTGAGGTTGGAGCTACATTTCCTAGAGAAGCCAATATGACTCTTCAGGTCACTATTTCTGACATGTTGCTCAGAAGCCTTAAAATTATCTCTCTGGGCTGATTTTACCCCGCTACATTGTGTATGACCCAAAGTCAAATCCAAGTCAACCCTGTGTAGATCTGTGAATTACTTTGAGTCAAAGAACAAAATAATAGAAATGTCATACTTCTTAATTAACTTACCTTATGGCCCAATAAGGAAAGAAACCCTGGTTTGGAGGAGGGTTCTAAATTGTTTCTTGCAAAATTGGATGATACAACCTCTTCATTTTATGTTGTCTTGTTTTTTCCATCTGATTCTAGGGAAAAGGACTCAGGCATCTTCAGATGAAAATGGTGCCCTGAATAGGAGTGTAAGGAAAGCCTAAGATCAGAAAAGGAACATCTGGACTATAACCTGATGATAAGCACATGTGGAATGTAGATGTTAAAATGGAAAATAGTCTCTAAATTTCTCCCTGAATCACTTTTTGGTTCCCATAGAGTTAATCACAGATGGATGCTTGGGAGTCCACTGTGTTTGATTTCTCTTGCATGGTTCTGTCCATTGCCCAGTCTCTGCTCCTTCAAGCTTCCTGGTCAAGGCCATGGTCAGGGTGACCATAATCCTTGCTGTATCCTGGGAGAATGGTGCCAGCTCCTTTATAGTCCTAAGAGTAGAATTAGTATGCAGAGCATACAAGGCAAACACATCTTCCTCTGACTGATACTGCCTCTCTCTCAGAGTAATATTAATAATAATTTTTTTAAAATAGTAAGCTAAAAGACTTCTCACTAGGAGTTAAAAGGAAAAAGAATAAATGGATTTAGGGGTATAGTGGGGTATCTTGCCATGACAGATGGACATAGGCACTTGGTTGGTGGTGGTATAGTAAAGTTGTTTAGGTGTAAATAGGGGCTAGGCCTAACAAGGCAGGCATTCAAAAGAACATATTTGTTGAATCAATGAGTGAACCGATGATTTAAATCCCTTGTCCAGTTTTTTGAATTTTTATTTTATTTTTTAAAATTTTGGCCACTTGGCTTGCGGGATCTTAGTTTCTAGACAAGGGATTGAACCCGGGTGCTGGGTTGTGAAAGTGCAGAGTCCTAACCACTGGACTGCCAGGGAATTCCCTATCTTCAGTTTTTAAGTCTCTTCTACACTCAACTTCTTTCAGCTACAAACTGTAATAATTAGGATTACATAAAATCATGTTTGCAAAGCACTTAGCACAGCACAAGCGCAGAGTAATTCCTCAGTAAAGACATATTTTTACTCTTCTACTTGACAACTTCACAGGTTTGAAAAAATTTCTGAAAAATGTTAAGGGAGAGTCCACACAAAATAAGAGAGTTGGGTAGACCAATGAGGTTGAAGATGATGGTTTCACAGTGGTCCAACTTCTGCTTTGCTTTGCTTCTATTATTGCAGGTCTGCTAGATGCATCCAGAAGATTTCCTGCTAGCTGAATATATGAATAGTTTTACCCGGTACAGAGAACTATATAATTATCTATCTAGGTAGTCACATTGTCTTCATATTCTGCTGTGAGTCTCCTTAGGATTGTATAGAGACACCGGAAGACAATCCTGCATTGTAACTCACTTTTATATACTTGATGTATCAGGGATCTGCATAAGATTTGTTGCTGCTTCGTTAAAAATGTTTGGAAACATATTGACATTGGTAACTCACAACAGTATTTAGTCATTTATTTTATTTGTATATCTTCTAGGAACTGGATATATAACAAAAGAACCAACAAAGATTTATTCCCTGCCCTAATGAAGCTTATGGTCTTGTGTGTGAGACAGAAATTAAAGAAGCCAAGTAAATGTACAACTACAAGTGTAAGTAGTGATGAAAATGAGGGTTTTTTTTGATTGGGAGTTCTGATTATAAAATTTATGATGAAATATTTTGGGTGGCAAAATGACATCACCAAATATAGAAATGATTGGGTGAATGAATTTGAAAATTTTTTTACAGAAAAATACACATATCACTATTTTTTGGTAAGAATCTATTCAAATGCATTTCAAATTGGATCTCAAATAGCTAATTGAAAGAAGGAAGGAAGGAAAAAAGAAAGAAAGAAAGAAAGAAAAAAAAGAAAGAAAGAAAGAAAGAAAGAAAGAAAGAAAGAAAGAAAGAAAGAAAGAAAGAAAGAAGGAAGGAAGGAAGGAAGGAAGGAAGGAAGGAAGGAAGGAAAGAAGGAAGGAAGGAAGGAAGGAAGGAAAGAAAGAAAGAAAGAAAGAAAGAAAGAAAGAAAGCAAAAGAAAGAGAGAGAGAGAGGGAGAGAGGGAGGAAGGAAGGAAGGAAGGACGGAAGAAAATTCCTGCTGTGCAGAGCAATGAAAATGGTAACACAAATAGATTTGTGGACGTGGAAGAATTTTTTTCACTTTTCTAAGCCTTTGAACAGCTCTGAATGGAATTACTGGCTTGTGAGGAACTGACAGCAATATGTGATTTATTGCTTAGTTCCTTTAAGAAATATCATTGTTTTTAGGTTATATTGTGGTAAGGCCAGAGTCTTTTCTATGAACAGTGATGGAGACTGAAAGTTTGTGATCCTGGGGGTAGAGAGCAAGTATCACCTTGGATCTAGTTGGGGCTAACCCTGAATCCAACCTTATCAAGGGTCCTCTTTTTAAAAAACTTCTCACTGAAGTGTAACAGGGCATGAATCATAAGCATATAGTTTGAAGAATTACGGCAAAGTGAACATACCTGAATAGCCACTTCCCAAGGAAAAAACTAGAACATTACTAAAAATCCTGCTTGCGCCCCTTCCCAATTATTACCCCTACCTCTTCAAAGTCCTTACTACCCTGACATTTAACACTATACATTCATCTCACTATATAGTATTCAACACTGTAGGTTCATTATATATTCATTACACTGTTTATTCATAACTCTATGTATTCATTGCATATAAATGAACCATTAATTTCAAACCATTCATTCATTTGTGCATTCAAAGTACCTAATCCTTTTTGTCTGACTTTTTCTCTCAATACTTGCCCATGTTTTTGTATGTAGCAGGAGTGCATTTGTCATTATTACTGCTATGTAGTATTCCATGGTATGAATTTATTTATTTGTCCATTCTACTCTTGATAGACATTGGGGTTGTTTCCAGTTTGAGGATATCAAGAATAATGCTGAGATAAACATCTTTCTATAGAGTTTTTAGTGACCACACACATGGATTTCTACTGGGAATACATCTAGGAGTGAATTGCTGGGCCATAGGTTTGTGTATGTTTAATATTAATAGATAATGCTAAACCATTTTCCAGTGTGGTTATAATCATTTTTATTCCTACTGGCACTATATAAGAATTCCAGTTTGAATTTGAGAATGGTCAATCTTTTTAATATTAGCCATTTTGGCATGAAATAACCTCATTTTAATAATGTTTATTTAGGCAGTCATTTTTTTCTTTGTCAACTAATTTTACATTCATGTATAATAGTTGGACATAAATGTCATTTTGTCATAATTCACTTCTTAAAACTACATACTCTAAAAGCTTTGGCATTCACCAATTCCTGACCCCTCTACATTATCTTCCAGATGTTATAGTAAAAATAATGATAATAATAATAGTTAAAACATCTTGAAGGCTTACTGTATGCCAGACACTATTCATTTATTCCTATTAACATCATTTAATTAATTTATTCCTCATAACACCACTAGGCGATAGGTTCTAGTATTATCCTCTTTTTAGAGGGCCCAGAACTGGGGCCCAGAGAGATAAATTAACTTGTCCAAAGATGCACAGTTAGTAACTAGTAAGACTTGGGTTAAATCATAGGCAGTCCAACTTCAGAGCCAGTGTTAAAGAATAATTTGCATTACTATTTCTCCATAGATAGAAAATCCAGACTCCTCCCATTAACCTCAAAAGGTCTTGGAGGCTTACATTTTTTCCTATTCATTTCTTTTTTATATTGCTGGCTTCTGATGAGTTTTTACTGTCACTCTTACCTTGCTATCTATCTTAATCTCCTGTAGGCTGGGTATGACCCAGATGTACCTACAGCATATTTTTCTTGATTTTCTTAAAATATCCCAGTACTAGGAAATGTACTATATTAGTTAAAGAGAGTTATGTCACATAACAAAGCTAATGATATAAAATTTAATGTAAGGTTTTCATGTTCCTAAAATCCTATTGCCGGTCAGACCACCAGCAATGGTCACTGGCCAATTTCTCTGCAGATCCTCACACTGCCACCATTTTGTTGTTCCATTTCATCCTCTCTTTAGTATATTCCTATCATATCTCCAGCCTATATATTCAAACCCCATATGTGCCTTTCTTAGCTTTTTCACCATTCTAGGGTTACTCTAGAAAACTTTTAAAAATCTTCTTTTAGATATAGAATTATTTAGTTCTTTTGATCTGATTTCTTGGTCTTTCAGTCTATCTCTTGAGGTCTTTATTTTCCCAACCAAAATGGAGGATCATGGTGTTTTGCTGACACTGTAGTCTTCTATTAACCTGATCAAATTCTTAACCATGGCCTCTTCATACCAGTCTTTCTTTAAGTGGATGAAAGCTTGTATTAGGTGAAAAGAGCTGCCATAACAAAGAAACCGCAAATGCATAATGGCTTGAATACAAGAAAAGTTAATGCTGTGGCCTTACCACAATATAACCTAAAACAATGACATTTAGTTTTAGGAATGCTGTCTTTTTTTAGCATCAAGTCAGGGGAAGGAGAAAGAACAAAGAGGATGAGAGCTGGGAGATTTTTATGACCAATCACACCTAACCACAAGGCAGCCAGGAAAACATTTTCTAGCTGCAGAACCATGAAGAGAATATGGTTCTGAAGACTGGCTAGCAGTCTCTGCCCCTGGGCAGGATGGAACTCTATTCTCTTCTGCTATGAAATGGGCCACCTCCCCTACATCAAAATGATGGAAACAAAAAGTAGTTTAAATGATGGAAGCAAAAGTAGTTTCTGTCATTTTGAAATGTTAGGAAACCTGTCTGATTAAACATAGAACAGGGAATGTGCTTATGAAATAGGTTTTGGGTGGCTTCAGATGCAATGGGACCAGGGAAGGGTGGGAAGCAGGAGATCAAGGTTCATATGGACCAGAAAGAGGAAAAAGGGAAAAAGAAGAGCAGTCTACCTGCATCACTGGCCCCGGGTATTACGTTGCCTTTATCATACCTCTACTTATAAATCCTTTGTGTTCAAAGCACTCAACAAAGGATCCATACTTTGCAATTGTTCCCTATGAGAGATAAAGTAGGAAGGATGTGATTTCACAAATGGGGGAAATTGGAATTTCAAACAGGTGGATGTCATGCAATAAGGGACTCTAGACAAGAATCTGAGCTTCCTTGTTCATTTTATATAATGACTAAATACCGTGTGTGTGTGGCAGGGGTGGGGAGGCAGGGGGTTATGTTTGATCCCCCACTCCCTCTTTCCCTTCTATGGCTAAATCCATGCTCTTTGCTGAGAAAGTTGACTGGATTTGGCCCAAAGGGAATTGACATTTTACTATCATCTTTTAAAACTACTTCTACTTGGAGGATGCTGGATAACTGACAAATTGTATTCCAGTTAAACTACTTTTTTTGTCTTTAAGCAGTGGAAAATTTTTTCTTTTTCATTCCCATTTTTGCTCTCCAACAATGAGTTCTCTGCCTTATGGCTGTATCTGCAGGTATTTATCTACAGACATTCACTCTCCCTCAGATTATTAGAGGGCAGGGGCAATAAGCAGAAGTGGGGAGCAACATTTTTTTGACTTTTAGATATAGGATCTCCCCCTCACTCAATTTGTCGACTATTTGTAAAGGTATGGAAAACAAAGGGATAGTTTGAAGATTTTAAACTACATGTTGGTAAGAACAAATATTACTGATGGGTATTAAAATAATATGGACAGGTGCTCCTGCACCTATATACACTCCTATACTGGAAATACTTCCCATAGTAAATGGAGAATTCTGTAGTTGGTATCTTTTGATAAGGACAGAACAAACATCTTGGAATTAGAGATTACTCTGCTGATAAGCATTTATTTAGTTAGTTAGTTAATTTCAAAGCAGTTAGCTAGGAAGCTAAATATTGGTTAAAGAGGAAAAAATTTGAAGTCAGTGCCTCGGTAGACTCTTGACTTTGGCACTTTACAGTAGTGTGATATCAATCAAGTTACTTAATCTTTCAGTGCCTCACTTTTCTAATCTTTAAAATGGGAATAGTAATAATCATATTAATATAATCACCTTACAGGTTGTTTGGATGATTAAATAAGTTACTGAAGGCTAAAAAGGTTAGCACAGTATTGGCTGTTTTATAAGGGAAAAAGTGGTATCCTCACTGATGTGTTCTAATCTCAAATTTAATTCATCACTTGCTCCCCAACACCTATACACACACATATAATGCACACACAGTAGTCTACAATCCACATATATTAGTGCTTGGTGTATATTCAACCAAGCTCTTATTCCTATATAAATAAATATGTACGTGTACATATTCATATAATACCTATTTATATTTTTTTATTTAATAACAATTAAAATAAGATCTAATTAATAATCTTATTCTATAACTTCATTGTTTTCCACTTTGTATTTCTTGGCCTTTATTCTAAGTCTATTATAAAGACCTATTTTTTTTTATTGTTATTTTTTATTTTTTATAAAGACCTATTTTTAAATTTTTGCTTAGGATTCCATTGTTTGAATGCGTGGTTTACTTAACAGGTCCTCTACCAAAGGACGTGGGAGCACTTAAAATTTTCTCACTTAACCACACAAAATAGTGAAAGCCCCAAGTATCAATACCGTGATATACACCTTTGGAATATTCAAGGAAATGTAATGAAGCAGGAGCCAGAGATTCCAGTCTTTGTAAAGTTTATTTGTCATCATTTTAAGGGTGTCAACACTGTGACTACATGACTTGTTCAAGTTATAAAGCTAATAAGTACTGAAATGAGATTCAAATCCAAGCCCCCTTCCTTTCAGCACAATAAGAAAGTATGGTAGGGGTGGGGTGTTGGTAAAGGTACTGGGCCTAGAAATATTTGATTTTGATCTTAAAAACTAGAGATCAGAGATGATATGTGACTCACCCAAGACCACACAGCTTGTAAGTGATAGATGACAAAGATTCTCTCCCTGACCAAGCTCCAGCCAGGCCCTCTGAGATCTCTTCTTTTTTTTTTTTTTTTTTTTTTTTTTTGCGGTACGCGGACCTCTCACTGTTGTGGCCTCTCCCGCTGCGGAGCACAGGCTCCGGACACGCAGGCTCAGTGGCCATGGCTCACGGGCCCAGCCGCTCCGCAGCATGTGGGATCTTCCCGGACCGGGGCATGAACCCGCATCTCCCGCATCGGCAGGCGGACTCTCAACCACTGCACCACCAGGGAAGTGCCAAAAGTATTATAAACCTTTTTTTTTTTTTGGTGTGAGATCTCCTTGACTAGGTCTCAAACTTGGCCTATAAAGACATGAGCAAAATGCTAACACCAGAAAACTACTAGAGCTAATCAATGAATTTGGTAAAGTAGCCAGATACAATATTAATGCACAGAAATCTCTTGCATTCCTGTACACTAATGATGAAAAATCTGAAAGAGAAATTAAGGAAACACTCCCATTTACCACTGCAACAAAAAGAATGAAATACCTAGGAATAAACCTACCTAAGGAGGCAAAAGACCTGTATGCAGAAAACAATAAGACTCTGATGAAAGAAATCAAAGACAATACAAACAGATGGAAAGACATACCATGTTCTTGGATTGGAAGAATCGATATTGTTAAAATGACTGCACGACCCAAAGCAATCTACAGATTCAATGCAATCCCTATCAAATTACCAATGGCATTTTTCACAGAACTAGAACAAAAAATTTTACAATTTGTATGGAAACACAAAAGACCCTGAAGAGCCAAAGCAATCTTGAGAAAGAAAAATGGAGTTGGAGGAATCAGGCTCCCTGACTTCTGACTATACTACAAAGCTACAGTAATCAAGACAGTATGGTACTGGCACAAAAACAGAAATATAGATCAATGGAACAGGATAGAAAGCCCAGAGATAAACCCACACACCTATGGTCACCTTATCTCTGACAAAGGAGGCAAGAATATACAATGGGGAAAAGACAAACTCTTCAATAAGTGGTGCTGAGAAAACTATACAGCTACATGTATGAGAATGAAATTATAACACTTCCTAACACCATACACAAAAATAAACTCAAAAGGATTAAAGACCTAAATGTAAGGCCAAACACTATCAAACTCTTAGAGGAAAACATAGGCAGAACACTCTATGACATAAATCACAGCAAGATCCTTTTTGACTCACCTCCTAGAGAAATGGAAATAAAAACAAAAATAAACAAATGGGACCTAATGAAACTTAGAAGAATTTGCACAGCAAGGAAACCATAAGCAAGATGGAAAAACAACCCTCAGAATGGTAGAAAATAGTTGCAAACAAATCAACAGACAAAGGATTAATCTCCAAAATATATAAGCAGCTCATGCAGCTCAATATCAAAAAAACAAACAACCCAAACAAAAAATGGGTGGAAGACCTAAATAGACATTTCTCCAAGGAAGATGTACAGATGGCCAACAAACACATGAAAAGATGCTCAACATCACTAATCATTAGAGAAATGCCAATCAAAACCACAATGAGCTATCACCTCACACTGGTCAGAATGGTCATCATAAAAAAGATCTAGAAACACTAAATGCTGGAGAGGGTGTGGAGAAAAGGGAGCCCTCCTGCACTATTGGTGGGAATGTAAATTGATACAGTCACTTTGGAAAACAGTGTGGAAGTTTCTTAAAAAACTAAATATAGGGCTTCCCTGGTGGCACAGTGGTTAAGAATCGGCCTGCCAACGCAGGGGACATGGGTTCAAGTCCTGGCCTGCAAAGATCCCACACGCTGCAGAGCAACTAAGCCCAGGTGCCACAGCTACTGAGCTTGTGCTCTAGAGCCACAAGCCACAACTACTTAGCCCACGTGCCACAACTACTGAAGCCTACACACCTAGAGCCCATGCTCTGCAACAAGAGAAGCCACCACAATGAGAAGCCTGCACACCACAATGAAAAGTAGCCCCCACTCACCTCAACCAAAAAAAAGGCCACACGCAGCCAAATGAAGACCCAATGCAGCCAAAAAACAAACCTAAAAATAGAACTACCATATGATCCAGCAATGCCACTACTGGGCATATACCCTGAGAAAACCATAATTCAAAATAGTCATGAACCACAATGTTCACTGCAGCTCTATTTACAATAGCCAGGACATGGAAGCAACCTAAGCGTCCATCAACAGATGAATGGATAAAGAAGATGTGGCTCATATATATAATGGAATATTACTCAGCCATAAAAAGAAACAAAACTGAGTTATTTGTAGTGAGGTGGATGGACCTAGAGTCTGTCATACAGAGGGAAGTAAGTCAGAAAGAGAAAAACAAATACTGTATGCTAACACATATATACGGAATCTAAAAAAAGAAATGGTTCTGAAG
>RJWK010007325.1:11428-50260 GCA_004363435.1 Platanista minor
AGGGGGAAGGGTAAGCTGGGATGAAGTGAGAGTGGCACGGACATATATCCACTACCAAATGTAAAATAGATAGCTAGTGAGAAGCAGCCGCATAGCACAGGGAGATCAGCTCAGTGCTTTTTTTTTTTTTTTTTTTTTCCAGCTCAGTGCTTTGCCACCACCTAGAGGGGTGTGATAGGGAGGGTGGGAGAGAGGGAGATGCAAGAGGGAAGAGATATGGGGACATATGTATATGTATAACGGATTTACCTTGTCATAAAGCAGAAACTAACACACCATTGTAAAGCAATTATATTCCAATAGAGATGTTAAAAAAAAAAAGATACATATACCACAATGTTCACTGCAGCACTATTTACAATAGCCAGGACATGGAGGCACCCTAAATGTCCATTGACAGAAGAATGGATAAAGAAGATGTGGCACATATATACAAAGGAATATTACTCAGCCATAATAAGGAACAAAACTGATTTATTTGTAATGAGGTGGATGGACCTAGAGAGTGTCATACAGAGTGTAGTAAGTCAGAAAGAGGAAAGCAAATACTCTATGCTAACGCATATATATGCAATCTTATAAAAGTGGTACTGATGAACCTAGTGGCAGGGCAGGAATAAAGATGCAGATGTAGAGAACAGACTTGAGGGCACAGCAGGGAAGAGGAAGCTGGGATGAAATGAGAGAGTAGTATTGACATATATACAGTACCAAGTGTAAAATGGATGGTTAGTGGGAAGCAGCCACATAGCACAGGGAGATCAACTCATTGCTTTGTGAAGACCTAGAGGGGTGGGATAGGGAGAGTGGGAGGCAGGCTCAAGAGGGAGGGGATACGGTGATATACGTATACATATAGCCGATTCACTTTGCTGTACAACAGAAACTAACACAACATTGTAAAGCAATTATACTCCAATAAAGATGTAAAAATAAATAAATAAATAAATAAATAAATAAAAATAAAAAGAAGAAACAAAAACAAAATGCTAACATCATTTCTACCAGCTCAATGCCTCACCCTTAGAATGACAGTAGCTCCTTTAAAGGGACCGCCTGAGAAAACTTATGGCTGCCAAAAGAATTTACTGTTTGTTCCACCAACACCTGAAGATGGGGTCCCCTGTCTTTCAGCCCCTGTGGGAGAGGAGGAGCCCAACTTCCATACACGGCGTCAATTAACAAACCAGGTGGGATTCACATGGACCAACCCCACCTTCCCAGTTTTTGTAATTTTTCACTTCCTTGGTTCTACTGAGCCTCTGCTCACCATCCTCCCTTTTCCCTCATTCTCCCTTTAGAACACCCAGTCTCCTTTGTACAAATCAAAGTTGAGTTCTGTTCATACTGGACTCTTTTCCTATTGCAGTAGGATATTACTGACTAAAATCTGTCCTTACCACTTTAACTAGTATCTGGCTTATCTTTGACATAGAACAGGCTGCCCTAAAACCCAGATTGCCCTTTCTAATCTTGAGCTCTTCAATGAATCCCAGGATTTTATCTTTTGGGGAACCAACAGTAATCCAGAATACTACTGTAATGCTGAGTCCAGTGACTCAGGCTCCTGGGGCATTGTGCTCCATTTTCTCTCTTTTTCCTTTCTGGAAAGTGAAAGCTTAGCACTGTGACTGATAGTTTCTCTCTTGGCAGCAAAAAGAGAAGGAATCACAGGCAGCTTTTAGTGTGCTTGCTGTGACACCTCTTTTAATATATCCCCTAGGTCTGCCAGGTTTCCTGGACTTTCCACATTAGTTCAATCTTTAAAGTCTCAGAGGTTCTTTATCAAATGTGTTTATTCATAGGAACTCATTAGGCCTTTTAAAAAACATAGACGTAATTTGTATTAGTTTTTAGACAGCAGGATGAAAAGGAAATGGGACATAGTTAATTTTGATGGAGAAGAAGAAAGAAATATGAATTTCTGGATATAATGAGGAGGAATGTGATGGACAGCCAAGATTGTTATTAGATGCCTAAGTAGAGGGACTGTCCAATGGCAAAAGAGGTTTCTTTTTTTAAAATATAACAACCTTATTGACATATAATGCATATATGACATAGTTCACCCATTTCAAATATACAATCCAATAGTTTTTAGTATTTCACAGAATTGTGCAACCATCAGCACAATAAATTTTAGAACATTTTTATAACCCCCCAAAGAAACCTTTTACTCATTAGTACTTACTCCTTAATTTCCCCAATCCCCTGAAGGCTTAGACAACCAATAATCTACTGTCTGTCTCTATAATTTGCAGCAAAGGGCTTTATTTTGTTTTGGTTTGTTTTTCTTGTTTTTTTTTTTTAATTTTACCATTTTAACCATTTTTATGTATACAGTTCAGTTGCCTTAAGTACATTCACATTGTTCCTCAGTCATGACCCTTCAGCTCCAGGATTTCTCATCTTCCCAAACTAATACTCTGTACCCATTAAACTATAACTTCCATTCCCTACTCCAGCCCTTGGCAACCACCATTCTATTTTCTGTCTCTATGAATTCGACTACTCTAGGCATGTCATATAAGTGGAATCAGACAGTATTTGTTCTTTTGTGACTGGCTTATTTCAGTTAGCATAATGTCTTCAAAATTCATCCATGTTGTAGCATGTGCCAGAATTCCTCTCCTTTTTAAGGTTGGGTAATATTCCATTGCATGTATACACCACATTTTGTTTATTCAGTCATCTGTCAGTAGACACTTGGGTTGCTTTCATCTTTTGGCTACTGTGAATAATGCTGTTATGAACATGGGCATACAAATATCTGTCTGAGATACCGCTTTCAGTTCTTTTTGGTAGATACCCATAAGTGCAATGGCTGGATTATATGGTACTTCTATGTGTAGTTTTTCTGTTTGTTTGTTTTGTTTTTTTTGCGGTACGCGGGCCTCTCACTATTGTGGCCTCTCCCGTTGCGGAGCACAGGCTCCGCGGCCATGGCTCACGGGCCCAGCTGCTCCGGGGCATGTGGGATCTTCCCGGACCGGGGCACGAACCCGTGTCCCCGGCATCGGCAGGTGGACTCTCAACCACTGCGCCACCAGAGAAGCCCGTATGTGTAGTTTTTTGAGAAACTGCTGTACTGATGTCCATAAATGCCACACCATTTTTCATTCCTAACAGCAATTCACAAGGGTTCCAATTTCTCCGCATCCTTGCTAACACTTGTTATATTCTGGGGTTTTTTTGATAGTAGCCATCCTAATAGGTGTAAAGTGATATCTCATTATGGCTTTGATTTGCATTTCCCTAATGATTAGTGATGTTGATCATCTTTTCATGTGCTTAAAAGATATACAAAAGCCCTTTGTGTATCTTCTTTGGAGAAATGACTATTCAAGTCCTTTGCCCATTTTTAAATTGCATTGTTTGTTTTTTGTTGTTGCTGAGTTGTAGGAGTTACTGATATATTCTGGATATTAACCCCTTATCAGATATATGATTTGCAAATATTTTCTCCTGTTCCATGGATTGCCTTTTTACTATGTTAATAGACTCCTTCAATGTACAAAAGTTTAAAATTTTTGTGCTGTCCAATTGATCTATTTTTTCTTTCATTGCCTGTGTCTTTGGTATTATATCTAAGAAATCCTTGCCAGAGCCAATGTCATAAAGCTTTCCCCCTGTGTTTTCTTCTAAGAGTGTTATAGTTTTAGTTCTTTTGTTCAGGATTTTGAGTTAATTTTTGTATGTTGTAAGGTAAGGGACCAACTTCATTGTTTTATATGTGTACAACCAGTTTTTTCAACACCAGTGTTGAAAGCAAAGGAAGTTCTTAAAGGAAAAGTTAATGTTTTATTTTGAGGTCCTTTTAAGCAGAGCATGTGGCAAGAACTTATTTATAGATAGTTTATTTGGCAAGTGATCTCAGGAATCAGGAGTGAGGGAAAAGGAAGATTGACACAAGGAAAGATAGAAACCCAGTATAAAGGTATATTATGGAGGTTGCTGCCATAAATGACAGAGGCTTGGTTCACAGCAGCACTGTTTACAATAGCCAAGACATGGAAGCCACCTAAGTGTCTATCAACAGATGAATGGATAAAGAAGATGTGGTACATATCTACAATGGAATATTACTCAGCCATAAAAAAGAATGAAATATTGCCATTTGCAGCAACATAGGCAGACCTAGAGATTATCATACTGAGTCAGACAGAGAAAGACAAATATAATATGATAAATATAATACGATAACTCTTATATGTGGAATCTAAAAACATAAGTATTTTTTTAGAATGTTTACCAAAGGGGAAGGGGTGGGGGAGGGATAAATGAGGAGTATGGGATTAACAGATACAAACCACTATACATAAAATAGATGAACAACAAGGCCCTACTGCATAGCACAGGGAACTATGTTCAATATCTTGTAATAACCTACAATGGAAAAGCATTGAACAGAATATATAGATAAATACATATATATAAATTTTTAAAAAGGAAGAAAGTGATCAATGTCGTGTAGGAGATACATATGGGAGGGAGAGGAGGTTTCTAGTCATGGGTAACAAAGGCTTCAAGAAAGGTCACATGTAAACTGAGTCTTGAAAAATGAGGTTTATACATTGATTCATTCAAAAAATATTTATTGATGGCCTTTTGTGTGCCAGAGACTTTACTAGGAGCTAGGGATTCTGTGGTGAGCAAACAAAAATAGTCCCTGCCCTACTTACACTCTAAAAGAAAGACACATGATTTATACATTAATTTATCAAATTAATAAGGAAGATAACATAAGATAGTGGTAAGCGCGATCAAGGAAACAAAATATGACAATTTGATAGAGCATCGAGCTGGGATTGGAGGGGTATGACTGTGGATAGGGTGATCACAAAATTCTCTAAGGAGAACACATTTAAGTGGAGACCTGAACAGTGATAAGAAGGCATCAACCCCATAACTATCAGAGGAAACTGTTCTAGACTAAGAAAATGCAAAGGCCAGGTGCAGGGACAGGGCTTTTGCACATTTAAGGAACGGAAATAAAGGCAGTGATTCTGGAGAGTAAGTGCCAGGATGGAAGAAGGCTATGCAATGAAGTCAGACGGATGGGCACAGGCCAGCTCACACAGGACCCAGTGGGGATCCCACCCAGTAAGGCCTTTGGAGTTAATTTTTGTGCCAGGAACGTCACGGGAGGGTTTTATGCAGGAGAGTGAACTAGTACAATTTATGGGTTAAAAGCTCATTCTGACTCTGCTGTGTCAAAAACAGACCACGCAGGACAGGAGCAGAAGGGTTCAGCCCAGTGCTGAGGCTCCTGCAGACGTCACTCCGGTTGGACTGGGGGATGGCTTGGTCCAGGCTGGTGGCAGTAGAAACAGAGAGGAGGGGAAGTTTAAGATTCAGTGTTGGAGGTGGGCTTGAAGATCGCCTTGGCTGTACTGAGATGATAGCTGGAGGCATGGACAGAAGTGCCAAGTCAGGCAAGAGGCTTATAAGGAAATGAGGCCTTTTTTCTCCTTGAATGGTTTAAGAGGGCCACTGATGAATAAATGATGGAGGTGTGGCTTTGAAAGAGACCAAGATGGTGAACACTGTGCAAAGGAATCGGACTTAATTCTGTAGGCAATGGGGAATAATTGAAGGTTTTTTAAATAAAAGGGCGATAGGAACCGAGCTGCGTTCTTTGTCTTGTCACCACTTGGTCAAATGGCTCATAAATTTAACCAGAAAAACAACCACAACAATAGTGTGCATAAGTGTGAGTGTGTGTGTGTGTGTGTGTGTGCGTGTGTGTGTATTTAAGCAAGGAAAGTAAAAGCCATTTGGACAGTAAAACCAGTGACCTTCTTCTTCAGAGGTTAATTTACTTCTCTGTTTATTGATGTTGCTATGGTGATGCTAAAACGCTAGCCAGGAGGACAGAGAACAGTTGACTGTATCTGCACTTAATAATCTGATTTTATGTAAGACATCAAGAAAGAATGCAATAACTCAGGCCCTTTGCTGCGAGCATTAAAAGAAACCAGATGAGGCTGAGCTCACATCCTTTCCAGCCACAACGGTGCCCCTCCTTGGGTGCAGGGTTTCAGGCCCAGCTGTCTTGGCACTACCCAGCCTGACATTTGGAGGAACTCACCCTGCATTTTGCCCCCTCTCTCCCTTACACTCCCTCAAACGAGAATATTGCAAACAGCCCACAGAGTGAAATAAAACCACAAGGAAATAGAAAAGGAATTCTGCCTATAAAAGGGGATTTGCAAAGGGAAGCTAGTTTCATTGGTGGATGGAAATGACTCCCTCCCAGAGTATTAGCTGATATGGCCCTGAGCATGGGAATTGGAGAAGCTGCAGATTTTTATTTAGATTTGGATTTTTCCACTTTCTTTCAGGAAGTTGACATTTGGAAGCTGGTGGTCAAGGTATTTTTTTTTCCTTAATTAGAAACACATTCTTTCTGTTGTTGTTTAGGATAAAACCACTGAATTTTTCACTTTTCTCAGTGTCATAGTAAGGTTGTGTTCTCTAACTGGATTTTTTGATGAGAGCAGTAAAAAACAAAAAGGGACCTTTCATCATTCTAAATTCTAAACTCCGAGCATTGCAGATTTTTAAAATAATATCTCACTTAAACCTCCTAGCAATCATAGAAAATATTAGTATTATCCTAATCTCATAGATGAGGAAGCTGGGGCTTCGCTGGTGTGGCGGCCCACTGATTATTACGGCGTTACGTGTGAGGTGATTTGAGCAATAACAGGAAAGCCTGCTGCCATTGTGAAATAGCTTGGACTAGACAGGTTTACATGCATAAATGTTTGTTTTGCTCAAACATTAGAGGATTTCAAGAATGGTTCAAAGTCCAGTGCAAAATTAAGTTTAAACCTCATAGCTTTGACAACCCTGTATTTAACAGAGTGAAAGCTCCCTTTCTCCCAGTCTGTGATGACTTTGTAAAATCACGATATCCACAGCACAACGAGATTCTGAATCAATATGATGTATACACACTTAAAATCTGACGAAACTATCCTGAGATTCAAAGGCTAATATACATATTCAACATAACCCAGAACCATTTTTAAGATAAATTAAACAAATATATTCACCCTTGCCATCTGCTCCAGGTTAATTTTCCAATAGTAAAGAAAAATGCTGCAAATCACAATAATAAGACTTCTGTTTGACCATCCTCTTTTACAATCTAGCATGAGGGGCCTTAAAATGAGCATCTTTAAAGTATACACATGGCAAGAAGTAGAATGCCCATATGTAACAAGAGTGCAAAGGAATATATTGATAATTTTAAAGTGCTCATTTTATCAACAGATGCATGAACAGATAAGATGTGGTATATATATATACATACACACACACACACACACACACACACACACACACAGTGGAATACTACTCAGCCATAATACAGAATGAAATTTTGCCATTTGCAACAACATGAATGGACTTGGGGGGCATTATGCTAGGTGAAATAAGTCAGACAGAGAAAGACAAATACTGTATGATATCATATATATGTGAAATCTAAAAAATAAAACAAATGAGTGAATATAACAAAACAGAAACAGACTCACAGATGTCAAGAACAAACTAGTGGTAACCAGTGGTGAATGGGAAGGGGGGGAGGGGCAATAGAGCGATGGGGGATTAAGAGGTATAAACTACTAGGTATAAAATAAATAAGCTATGATGATATATAATATGTACAACACAGGGAATATAGTCAATATTTTATAATACTGTAAATGAAATATAACCTTTAAAAATTGTGAATCAATATATTGTACACCTGAAAGTTATATAATATTGTTCATCAACTATACCTTAATAATAAAAAAAAAATGTACTCATTTTAAAGTTCATTCCTGTCCAAGTGCTAGAACAAGACACTGGTAGGTTGTTGCACAGTTTGCATAGAGCCAACTGTCCGATATGCTTGGTGGAGAAGTCCGATGTGGTGATCACTGGCTTGGTGAGGGGCAAAGTGGGGCAAAGCGGTCTCCTTCAAGAATATTAAGTCTCAACTTCAATATCTCTTCTTTAGGGAGGATTCCCCTGACACTTTATTTATTTATTTTTTGTGGTACGAGGGCCTCTCACTGTTGTGGCCTCTCCCGTTGGGGAGCACAGGCTCCGGATGCGCAGGCTCAGCGGCCATGGCTCACGGGTCCAGCCGCTCCAAGGCACGTGGGATCTTCCCGGACCGGGGCATGAACCCATGTCCTCTGCATCGGCAGGCGGACTCTCAACCACTGCGCCACCAGGGAAGCCCTCCCCTGACACTTTAGACTGGGCACTGTCCCTGGATATATCTACACTCTTTCCCTCCAACTTTCATTCATAACATTTGTCACAGATGTAATTTAAACCATTATTTGGGTAAAACTTTGTTAATGAGTGTCTTCTACACTACAACATAAGGTCCATGAGATGATGTCTGTCCTGTCACTTTTTGAAGGTGAATAAGAAGACTTACCCCTCAATGATTAGCACAAAACCCCTCCAAAATCTCAAAAATGCCTTCCAGCCTTCAGCAGTGCATAGTAGAGATGATGGCGCCTATGCTCCTGAGAACTCTTTAAGGTAATGTAGGTGTCTAGTAAGAAGGGAGTGGGAGTGAAGGAGTAAACACCCTCACCTCTGCCACTATCACTTCCTTCCTCTAATCTCTTATTGATCCTTCCCATGGGCCAAACCCATGGGAAGCCAGTGGCTTCCCATGAAGCCAGTGGGCAAGGGAGTCTGGACAATACAGTCCAACACATCAGCGTCTCAAGGCACAGACTAGCTCAGAGAAGGGCACAGAATGGATCTAGTGGAGCAAATTTTGTTGTAAAATAAGAAATATATTTAATCTTTGTCCTGGGTTCCTGGCACAAAGCTCCCCAAACCATTGTAATTTCCTAAGTGATAAGATTATCTTTTGTTATTCATGACAAGCTCTTTCAATCACACCTGAGTTTATGCTAATGAGGTGATTTAGAGTGAGGTCCCAACGAAAGCTCAGGATGTGCCTGGCCACCAAAAAAGATCATGTAATTAAAGGCTTGGGGGACTTCCCTGGTAATCCAGTGGTTAAGACTCTGTGCTCCCAATGCAGGGGGCCTGGGTTCGATCCCTGGTCAGGGAACTAGATCCCACATGCATGCCACAACTAAGAGTTCACATGCCACAACTAAAGATCCAGCGTGAGGCAAATAAGACCCAGCACAGCCAAATAAATAAATAAATATTTTTTTAAAAAAATGCTTAAGACCAGACACGGAAGGCCATGTATTAAAGGGTTGGAACTTTTGGTCCTACCCATTGACCTCTGGGAAGGGGAGGGGTGCTGGAGACTAAAGCTCTATAAAAATTCTAGAACAGCAAGATCTGATGAGCTTCTGGGTTGGTGAACACTTGGAGGTGGTGAGAGAGTGGTGTGTCTAGAAAATGCATGGAAGCTCCATAGCCCTTTCCATACAACTTACCTTGTGCATCTATCTCTTCCATCTGGCTGATCCTGAGTTATATCCTTTTATAATAAACTAGTAGTCTAGTAAGTGAATGCTTTCCTGAGTTCCGTGAGCTGCTCTAGCAAATAAATTGAAACCAAGGAGGGCATCGCGGGAACGTGAGATTCACAGCCCCTAGGTCAGAAGTACAGGTGGAAACCTGGGACATGAGATTCCCATTGGCAGTAGGGGGAGGGGGAGGGCTGTCTTGTGTAACTGAGCCCTTAACCTGTGGGATCTGAGCTCTCTCCAGGTAGATAGCGTCAGAACTGAATTAAATTGTAGGACACCCAGGTGGTGTTGCAGAATTGCTTGATGTATGGAAAACTCACAGGTCTGGTGTCAGAAGGGAAAGAGCGTTGTAGAAGGGGATTGAGAGGAGAGTAGACACACAGGAGTGTGGTTTTCCTTAGACCAGCAGAGCAGGGAAACTCTCACATTTGTAAACTTGACGGTTATCAAAGCACTCCTTCAATCCTCAAAGCTGGGGATTGGGAAACTGACAATGGTATGAAATAGAGGAACAGGAATTCAGGGACTTGCGCAAGGTTAAACAGCTCTACAGCACAACTCGACCTTTCCTTAAGCAATCTGACCTGCATCCAGTGTCTTTGTTGTATTTGTGCTTCCCACCTTCCCCTGCCCCCCACAAACAAGATACCATTGTAGCTAGAGATTCTTTGGTGCTGAGCAATACGGGTGATTCGTGTTCTGTTTCTTTTCTGTATATTTGGGGATTTTGCCTCTACTTATAAAATATTATCTCTTTGTGCCTGCAGTAGTTGTTGTTGTTAACGCACCCAGAATCCTTCATACCCTGGTTTTAGAAGAGTTATGGTTAACAGGACGCCTGATTAGTCGCACTGAGGAGGGGGAGGTGGGGGGAGGGGAAAGAAAGCTCTTGTAAACCTACACAGGGCTGCCCCCTGGGGGCCAGAAGAGTGAGCCCCTCTGGCAGGGAGTGGAGGCGCTGCAAGAGGCTGAATTAAATTGTAGGATTAAATTAATTTAATTTAATTTAATTTAATTTAAATTAGTTGAGAATGCTTGCGAGCCTCTGAGCTTAGTGGGTTTACCCCCAGAAAACTTCAGTAGTGACAGTCTATGGGGCTCTTTTATGCCAACGTATAGTTTTTTGTGCCTGACTTTTCTCTTCCCTTGGATATCTAGATTCAGCGAAGATTACCAAAAACTAACTTTTACCATTTAATAGGTGTTTCTTAAAGAAAACTTAAAAAAAGAAAAAAACGGCCCATAATTCCAACCCCAGAGAGAACATTTTAATCTAAATCTTTCCAGTCATTATTCTCTGCATAGATGTACATGCCTATTTATATAAAATTTATTTTAAAATGCAATTATTCTATACACACTGCTTTGCAGCTTACTCTGTCATCCCATATGGTGTTTCAACGGCATAGATTTTTTCAAATTTCCTACAGAAATTTTCTCAGCTATTTCATATCCAGAGTAATGCCATAGCTAGAAATGAATGCCCTCCCCGGTGGTGATGCTGCTATGGCTGGTCTGAGGCCCACATTCTGAGATCTACACAGGTGTGGTGGAAAGAACTTCGATCCAGGAGCCAAAAACATGTCTTCAAATCTTGGCCATGGATTCTGGATAAGTTTCTAAACCTCTTAACTTTAGTTCTTTTATATAAAGAAGAGATCCTAAAAATCTGAAGATGCTTAGCACAGAGTATGTATTTACAGTTTGTGGAATAGCTATATGTGTATGGTTATATGGAAGTACAGCTGAATTGGAATCAGATCATCACAGAACAGTTAGTTGAGGGGAAAAACAGAACTCTTCACTCATGTCCCCTAGTCCCCCCCACACTGCGCCGGAAGAATAAAATCTGCTACCAAAATAGAAAAGAATGTTCATTAAATGGCAATGAATTTGGAGAGATAAATGGATCCAGTTTTGCCTTTTCAAAGTATTCAACAAAAAAGGATCTACAGCTCAAATGAGTTTGGATTGCCTAGCCGTCTCGGCTCACCCATCAGCAGCTGTAAGATTGAATCTTTTGCAAATACACTAACATCTCAAATATACGTCCAGATTTCATAAAATCCACTTTTCCTGTTTTTGTTCTTTTTCTATGTTGTCTGTCCTGGTGCCAGACATGTTCTTTCTTTTTCCCAAATCTTCTTTTCTGTGGCCTCCCTATGAAACCGTGCTGTACACTGTGGGGCTCCTGGGCATGGAAGCCTTTCCGTGTCCCCCATTTCTTTTTTGTAGGGAACAGACTCCAGCCTCCATGACCTTCCCTGAATCCCAAAGGGCAGATTCCAACAGTTGCTAATCAGGGAAAGGAGGAAATGCAAAGAAAAGGGAGGAGCATATATTACATACACAGCTGTGTATATACATAATGTACACAAAGTTCCCTAAGGCGGGGGCCCAGGCACCCTGCTGGGGTCCAGCCACAGTTGTGTATATGCATTGTGTACCCATAGTTCCTCTGTGGACACATAGTATGTCCACTTTTGTGTATGTGCATTGTGTATCCAAAGTTTTTTTGTGGACACATACGATGTACACAGTTGTGTGTATGCAATGTGTACCCAAAGTTCCTTTGTGGAAACATTGTATGTCCACTATTGTGTATATGCTTTGTTGTACCCAAAGTTCCGTTGTGGAAACACAGTATGTACACAGTTGTGTATATGCATTGTGTACCCCACCCCACCCCGGGGGGTCCTGCCAGGGAGGGGGACAGATTCTACCTCAAGGGATACTCATAACAATACCTTTGAGCCCTTTACAGAACTAAAACCCCCAACAAAAGGAAGATGTTAGCATTGTTCATTCTAGATAACCTCGAGAAGCTCATCAGGAGACCACCTGAGGCCAGATTAAAGGAACCAGAAAAGTTCATCAGGAGACCAGATTAAAGGAGTGCAGGTCCTGCACAAACCCTGATCCTTATCAACAACCTTGAACGATTTCTATAAAACTCCTCACCAAATTCTCCCGGTTGGGATGCACAGGTTTTGGGGGCACGAGCCCACTGTGTCCCTCTCTGCCTGGCAAAGCAATAAAGCTGTTCTTTTCTGCTTCACCCAAAACTCTGTCTCTGAGATTCGATTTGGCACCAGGGCACAGAGGCTGAGTTTTCAGCATCACCTAGTCTGCTGGCTTTAACTTCTTTTCCCTCCAAGACCTTCCCTCTGGACCCCTTCACAGGTCTTTCCTTAGGGAGTTCTTGGACTTCTTTAGCTTGTATCTTCATATGCATTTCTAGGAGTCTGGTGGGGCCTTGTGTTTTTCTTGCATAATCATTATCATTTGAATTTTTTTTTTTTTAACTGGCATTCAAAAACAGAGTATAGAATTAGACTTTTGTGTTTCTCTTTTCAGCTGAGGAACTTGCCAGCTATATCATCTTGTAATACTTGATAATAACTTTTTAAACAAGGGCATTCTCTTAATCACTCTTTGTGGCTTCCCTTACCAGGTTAGAGGCAGAGGGAGCCATGACTGTCCTGGGAAAAATGACTTGTTCCACCTTTACTGGCAGGCCCTTGAAGGGTTGGTGGTCTAGTTTCTTACGGGTGGGGGCCATGGTAGGTGTAAATGTCAGGCTGAGTCAGTCAGGTACCTGCCTGTGTCCCAGGAAGTTCTTTGTATGAAAACTGAAAGAGCAGATTCTTAAGTGCTGTTTGATTCTGGACCCCAGTGATTGAGTTCTGAAGGGCCTCACACTGAGATCAAAATTGGGGGATTAGGTTATCTTGAAATACCACCCTGGGTGGGTTTAACTTGGGGATAGGTAGTTATAGTTAGGCAAAGAAAAAGAGTACACTAAAATAGTTTAATTAATTGACCAAATCAGGCCAAGATAAAATTTCCAAGGCTTAAATGTTCAGGTACTTAACTGAGCAAATGCTGTCCTTTACTTGAATTATTTAGGTAGTTATGTCTAATTCACTTGGTTGCTATTTTCTTGGTTATTCCCATGGAGCCTAGCATACCCTCCAGCTTCTTAGTGTGAGGACTGCAAATCCTTCTCTGCAAACCCACAGCAGTGGGGGAGGGGTAGAGGATGGCTGGTTTCTTTGCTGGGACCTGGTCATTTTTTAATACCTCAGACTCTGGATTTTACATAATAATTTTTTGTGTGTGTATGTGTGTCAGTTGGCTGGGGGTTATGGTTCACATAAATACATATGAGATTACTCAAATCATTTTTAGAATAATTTGGGTATACTTCTGATATAAATAGAGTCCACTTATATAGAAGGGAGGTAATGCACGAGTGGAAAGAGAATGGAGTGAAGGGAAAAAAAAAAACATACCACCTCAAAATACTCCTCTTTGGGGGCTTCCTTGGTGGCGCAGTGGTTAAGAATCCGCATGCCAATTCAGGGGACGTGGGTTTGAGCCCTGGTCCGGGAAGATCCCACATACTGTGGAGCAACTAAGCCCGTGCACCACAACTACTGAGCCTGTTCTCTAGAGCCCACAAGCCACAACTACTGAAGCCAGTGTGCCTAGAGCCCATGCTCCGCAACAAGAGAAGCCACCACAATGAGAAGCCCGCGCACCGCAACAAAGGGTAGCCCCTGCTCGCCGCAGCTAGAGAAAGCCCGCGTGCAGCAATGAAGACCAGTGCAGCCAAAAATAAATAAATCAAAAAAAATTTTTAAGTAAAATAAAATAAAAAATAAATAAAATAATCGTTATAAAAAAAATACTCCTCTCTGGCATATAGGTTATTTTGGGTTGATTACTTTAGAAAAGCTGCAGACACAGGAGAATCTCTGAAAACAAGCAGAAGTTACCCTTTATACTTATATTTATAAGGGAAATCTCTATTTGTAAGGGTGTCTCTACCAGGAAGAGGAGGATGGCCAAATCTCTAGAAGCTCTTACCAATGGAGAAGGCATGGACCTAAATCCTTGTTTACTGTGCTTTGCCTGTAAAACTTCCATAGGTGTCCTCCTCCCCACCCAACACATCTTTCTTTTGTCGTTAGCTGAAGGTATTTAAGGTGGTGACTTGGGCCATTTGGGGAGGTACTCAGTTTTCCTGGGTATCTGCCACATATATAAGAGGTATACATATTCTTACACTTTTGTTTTTCTCCTGTTAATTTGTCTCTTATTACGTGGGGGTTCTCAGCCAAGAACCTAGAAGAGTAGGGGTAAAATTATTTTTCCTCCCCTACAGGAACTATGGGGGAGAAGTTGACAAAGAAGATATTTTGAAGAATAACAAGTTAATTAGGCACCAGCTTAAAGAGACTGAGTTTAAAGAAAAATGAAAGTCTGGGCAAAACTGATGGAGATTAGATGATATTTCTGGGAATTGTGAGGATAATATCTGGGACTCACCTTGATGATCATCTGTACATGGTTTTAAATTCTTCCTATCTTGGAAAGAAGCTTCTCACCCCACTGGTCTTGCCTTAAGTTATAAAGTCAGTTCCATTTATTGAGTACATTTGTAAGCAACTCTTTGCAAGAAATTGCCCTCAGCACGAAATCCCTTTTCTTGTCAATTTAAGCTAAGCTACATAGTAACTAACTTTTAAATCAAGGGTCCTGCATGTTCTACTCATCTCCCACCCTAGCACACCTTTCCAATCTTTTGATCACACAATACCTTGCCTAACCTGTTGGTTCTTTCCATAGATCAAAGAAGTAGAAATGAAGAATAAGTCATTAACAGCTGACCAGATCTTTTCTCTAGCTTCCCTTTCAGTGATCTTGCCAACAAACTGTGTGAACAAGATAGCATCTAAAGAAAGATCACAAATCAACAAGCCTGCAGGCAGTGGGGGATGGTGACAATTCTGACCCCCAATCTCAATGATTAATTGAGATTACTTTTCTTTTTCCCTTTAAAAACTTTCATGGCAGAACAGAATCTTGGGGAATGGTTTTTGGGAGACACTGAGTCCAACTCCCCAGATTGCTGGCATTCTGAGTAAAAGCAGCTTCCCTTTCTACAAACAACTGCCTCTCCGGGGACCTGAGTTTGGTACCACTTACTATGTAGATAGTAAGGTTTCTTGGTGTGTAGGGTTCCAATCAATGGGCAAGTTTATTACCACCATCTGGTACCTCCCCTTGCTTACACAGAGAATAGGATAAAGGGAAATAAAATTGGCAACACCATGAGATACAAGTTATGCTAGCTGGGTTGCAGCATTCCCGCCAGAGAAGTCTGGATCACAACAGTCTCCGCCTGCAAGAACAATATTCAGTGGCCATTCCTCAATGGGCAGTTCTGAACTTCCTCTGCTGGAGGCCAGGGAGGTGTGCTGATGCCTCTGTTAAGTTAGAATGTCAGGCTTCAGGGTACAACAGGGATAGCTGTGAATTTTGGTGCATGATGAGTTATAACAATCTCCCATTTTCTTCCCTGGAGATGACTAAGCCTCATGGATACCTCGAAACATAATGGCTTCACCAGCATCTCTATTTTTTTTTTTTTTTAACTACTATACTGGATTTTAAGCACTACGTGCTCCTTTTTAAAATTTTATGTGAAATGTGGCTAAAACAGGGAGGAGAGTTTAGGGCTCTTGGGTGAGAGTAGAGATGGGAAGAGATTAATGCATCATCCATGGTTTCAGTGGTGGGCATTCTGCTTTCAATGAGGAACAAAATTTTTCTATTTCGACTATAGGCATACTAAATTATTGAATTTTCATAAAAGTTGTTGGCTATATTTTCTCCACTTTTTCCAATGAAGGAAACCAAGTCTCAGAGAAGTAATGTTAACTTGATCAAGAGCACATAATCTGAGCAAGAAAGAGCTAGGCCTCCAATCTCAATCCAGTGACACCAAAGTTCAGTATCTTTCCCCTGTATACTTCTGCCATCTAAAACCCATCGCCCATTACCCAACTCAGGCAGTAACAGGAAGGGGGTACCACTGAGGTCTGCTGCTCTGACAGTCATTCCTAAGTAGTTACCAGTTGTCTCCTCCCACTTTTGTTTTGAGGGTGGAGGCAGATCCTGTTCATCTGCCAACTTCTTTATTCCTTAGAACTGATAGAGCTTGGGATTCCAGTTCAAACTTCAGTTTGGCGAAATCTGAGCCAAATGAATCATGTCATAACCACATCAGGGTGGGCTTTTTCTTTCTTTTTCTTTTTTTGTTTTCCCTTAGCCAAATAGAGGCTGAATGGATGGGCTCTTGGCAACCTCATCATATCTATTATGTGCTCATCATTATTTAAACAAATGGTATTCACTGGGGTCCAAGTTAGAAGGACACGACACAGAGATGGCTTTTTATCAGTCAGCTGGACTGCTCTTCTCTTTTCCCAAGTCTTTTGTGTTCCCTGAGGATCCCTCAAGTGTGGAGCAGCTCACAAAGGACTAAGATGGACAAAACCTTTGTCTGGGAAGGGAGAGCCAGTCAGTCCCCTTTGCTCCTCTGCAGATGTCTTGATCCTTTTGGCTATTTTCTATCTCTATTTAAATACAAAAGTGCTGATGAAACACTGTTAAGGCACCGGGGGCCTCAGAAGTGTGTGAGTCATATGCAGCTTTTTACAAGGTCAAGTATAATAAAGAATCAGTATAGGCACTAGGACTTACGCAGCAGAGAAAGAATAGGTGCTGAAAGATGCTGGCTCTACAGACAGTATGCCTCAGTTCCAAGAATTATACAAGTGATCTCGAAAATGCTTTAACCGAGCAAGACTTAGATCCCTCATATGTAAATGGGAACAATAATTATAGGTATTGCATAGCATTAACCAGAGGTTCAAGTGAAATACTGCATGCAGCATGGTTATTGGAACATTTCGTGCTTTTATTAAACTCTCACTTTTATAATTATAGCTGAGGATAGATTTATGGAGGGAGGTGGCCTTGGGTCCTGGAAAGGAGAAAAATTATAGAATGTTTCAGGCCCAAGTCCAGGGAGTCATGAATTCTGGAGAATAAAAGCATCTTCAATTTATCTTTTCACTCTAGGGTATAAAGTTAGGGAAATATTTTACACATCTGAAAAGTTTCAAGTAAGCTACTCTGGTTTAATACATTGATGCTTGAACATAATTTCCCAAGCCACATTTCCACAAATAATAGTGCAGGAAATTTTTTTTTAAGTTACCTTCTTGAATCCTATAAAAATGGGTACTTTGGTTTAATATACGACAAACTCAGTGTATTTGGAAACTCATCATGAATATTAGCATATGGTTTCTGAGCAGGCCTATATGAAAATAACATAATTCAGCATTAACTAAATAAATCTGAATATGAAGCATTGTTGTTTCTATTGCACCTGCTGTTTGGAGTGAGGGAGCAGAAAGGCGCACATAATGACACCCTGAAGAATGGAGGTCCGTGGGACTTGGTTTGGGAGCTCCGCTGATCACTCCCAAGCATGGAGTTGGCTATAAGCTGGCTCACTCAGATGTGTGCGGTCAGCTCAAGTGTTTGCATGCAGGGCGTCTAGTCCACCAAAAAATGCAACAATTATGGTGACACTAGGCATTGCTCTAAAACAGTGGCTCTAAAGGGCAGTAATTCTAAAGACTCAGGAGCTGAGAAGTCTTAGCAGATTGAGCCAGGCATCCTGACCTCAGGAGGAAATACTTTATCGTGATATGGGGACCTGGCGTCAGAGTTTGAGAGCCTTTTAATTAGCTGAGTTTCCAAGATGTTATCATTATCAAATTGTTTCTAAAACCATATACAAACTTATAAAAACTTTACTCACCCCAACACTTTCCTACTGTAGTGTACAGAGTATATGAAAGGTCAAGACATTAGGTAGCACTGAGAATGTAGGGGAGTATGTGTTAGACGTTAGAAAAGAGGTGAGGCAGGGGAGGAAGACAGAGAAAGAGAGAATGATGAAGTTATGTTCTCTTAATTCGAGAATATATATATAAATGCAATATATAGATGAATATTATTCTTATATTGAATCAGTAACCATATTTTTAGATTATCTAGATATATAATTTGTTTTTTGGGGAGTGGAAAAAGTAAAGATAACTGATGAAAATTTCAATTTTCTTTTATATATTTACAGCTACATAACTGTAGCCTAAAATTTGCTGTGACTAAGCTTTTGTGAATTACTTAGCATTTCATAGGTTGCTGGCACTGCATCCTGACAACTTCCTAATTCTGAGCTTTTTGGGTCTGAGTCCACCCACTCAGTCTAATGCACTGTGTCTTTGAAAAATCTCTTTACCCTAAGTATCTTTAGTTTCTTCCAATGTAAACTGAGAATAGTAACAGTGTTTCTGGATTTTTATGAAACAAATAATATACTGCAGTCATTCCTAAATACCTGTCCATATATTGAGGTTAGTTCCATAACAAAGTTTTCATGGGTATATAGTAGAATAAGAAGAAAAAGATCACTGTGGTGAGTGTTAATCAAATTTTATACAATTTAAAAAAATGGAGATAAGTTCTTTCTATGCTTTTGCTTTAAAATCTTCTTTATTTTACAAAATACCTTTTTGAGGTTTCTCCCTACTTCCCTCCTATTTTACTAGTAGGTAAAATCTCAAAGTCTCAGAATTGATGAGCTGATGATATAGAGACATTGGGCTCAACACAGATATGATTCAGTGTTCCCATGAATTTTGCTTTTGTATGGAGTTATTCCTCTGTCTAGCATAGAGAGAGAGAGAGAGAGAGGAATATTCAGATATAACATTTTTGGGTGAGTCCTTCTCAAAAACAGTGTTTTTGTCAATGACAAAAAGCTGAAAGCCTTCCCACTAAAATCTGGAACAAGACAAGGATGCCCACTCTTACCACTTCCATTCAACATAGTATTGGAAGTCCTAGCCACAGCAATCATACAACAAAAAGAAATAAAAGGTATCTAATTTGGAAGAGAAGAGGTAAAATTGTCATTATATGCAGATGACATACTATATATGGAAAACTCTAAAGACTCCACACAAAAACTACCAGAACTGATAAATTGAGCAAGGTAGCAGAATACAAGATTAACATACAGAAATCTGTTGCATTTCTGAAATATCAGAAAAGGAAAGTAAAAAAAAAAAAAATCTCTTTTAAAATCATATAAAAAATAGTGAGGAATAAATCTGACCAAGGAGGTGAAAGATATATGCTGAGAACTATAAAACATTGTTAAAGGAAATTGAAGATGATTCCACTGGACCACCAGGGAACTCCCTGAAGATGATTCAAATAAATGGAAAGAAATCACATGCTCTTGAATTGGAAGAATTAATATTGTTAAAATGGCCATATTACCCAAAGCAATCTACAGATTTGATCCCTATCAAGCTACCCATGACATTTTTCACAGAACTAGAGAAAATAATCATAAAATTTATATGGAAGCATAAATGACCCAGAATTGCCAAAGAAACCCTGAGGAAAAAGAACAAAGCTGGAGGTATAACCCTCCCAGACTTCAGACAATACTACAAAGCTACAGTAATCAAAAGAGTATGGTAAGGAATAAAGATGCAGATGTAGAGAATGGACTTGAGGACATGGGGAGGGGGAAGGGTAAGCTGGGATGAAGTGAGAGAGTGGCATGGACATATATACACTACCAAATGTAAAATAGATAGCTAGTGGGAAGCACCTGCATAGCACAGGGAGATCAGGTGGGTGCTTTGTGACCACCTAGCTAGGTAGGATAGGGAGGATGGAAGGGAGACTCAAGAGGGAGGAGATATGGGGATATATGTATATGTATAACTGATTCACTTTGTTATAAAGCAGAAACTAGCACACCATTGTAAAGCAGTTATACTCCAATAAAGATGTTAAATAAAAACAAAACAAAACAAAACAAAACCCCAGTATGGTATTGGCACAAAAACAGATGTATAGATCAATGGAACAGAAGAGAAAGCCAGAAATAAACCCACACACCTACAGTCAGGAGACAAGAATATAACAATAGAGAAAGGAAAGTCTCTTCAAAGAGTGGTATTGTGAAAGCTGGACAGCTGCATGTAAATCAATGAAGTTAGAACACACCCTCATGCCATACAAAAAAATAAACTCAAAATGGCTTAAAGACTTAAATATAAGACTGGACACCATAAAACTCCTAGAAGAGAACATAGGCAGAACATTCTCTGACATAAATCACACCAATGTTTTCTTAGGTCAGTCTCCCAAGGCAATAGAAATAAAAACGAAAATAAACAAATGGGACCCGATCAAAACATAAGTTTTTGCACAGCAAAGGAAACCATAAACAAAACAAAAAGACAACCTAAGGACTGGGAGAAAATAGTTGCAAATGATGCGACCGACAAAGGCTTAATTTCCAACACATACAAACAGCTCTTACAACTCAACAACAAAAAAATAAACAACCCAATCAAAACATGGGCAGAAGAACTAAATAGATGTTTCTCCAAAGAAGACATGGAGAAGGCCAAAAGTCACAAGAAGAGATGCTCAACATCACTAATCATTAGACAAATGCAAATCAAAACTACAGTGAGGTGTCACCTCACACTGGTCAGAATGTCCAGCATTAAAAAGTCTACATATAGAAAATGCTGGAAAGGCTGTGGAGAAAAAGGAACACTCCTATACTGTTGGTGGGAATATAAGTTGGTGCAGCCACTATGGAGAGCAGTATGGAGGTTCCTCAGAAAACTAAGAATAGAGTTGCCATATGATCCAGCAATCCCACTCCTGGGCATATATCTGGACAAAACTATAATTCAAAAAGATACATGAACCCCTATGTTCATAGTAGCACTATCCACAATAGCCAAGACTTGAGAACAACCTAAATGTCCATCGACAGATGAATGGATAAAGAAGATGTGGTACATATATACGATAGAATACTACTCATCCATAAGAAAGAATGAAATAATGCCATTTGTAGCAACCTGGGTGTACCTAAAGATTATCATACGAAGTAAAGTAAATCAGAAACAGAAAGACAAATACCATATGATATCACTTATATATGGAATCTAAAATATGACACAAATGAACTTATCTATGAAACAGTCTCACAGACATAGAGAACAGACTTGTTGCCAAGGGCGGTGGGGGAGGGAGGGATTGGAGTTTGGGATTAGCAGATGAAAATTATTTTAACATAGAATGCATAAACAGCAAGGTCCTACTATATAGCACAGGGAACTATATTCAATATCCTGTGATAACTATAACAGAAAAGAATATGAAAAAAATATATATATATATATTTGGTTTATATATATATATAAAACGAATCACTTTGCTGGATACCAGAAACTAACACATTATAAATCATTATATACTTCAGTTTCAAACAAACGTGTTTTGGGGGCTTTCCAGGTGGTGCAGTGGTTAAGAATCCACCTGAGGGCTGCCAGGGCTCAGTGGGCACTCGGGCCCCAGGTTCGCAGGATGAAGATCGAGAAGGTGAACAGCACCACCAAGACACAGCACATCACCTCCCACAGCCACGTGGAGGGGTTGGAGCTGGACAAGAGAGGCCTGGCCAAGACGGTGGCCTCGGGGCTCGTGGGCCAGGAGAACGCACGCAAGGCACGTAGTGTGACAGTGGAATTAATCAAAAGCAAGAAAATGGCTGGAAGTGCTGTCTTGTTGGCAGGGCCTCCTGGAACTGGCAAGATAGGTCTAGCTCTGCTATTGCTCAGGAACTGGGTAGTAAGGTCCCTTTCTGCCAGATGGTAGGGAGTGAAATTTACTCCACGGAGATCAAGGAGACAGAAGTGCTGATGGAGAACTCCCGCAGGGCCATTGGGCTGCGGCTAAAGGAGACCAAGGAGGTATATGAAGGCGAGGTCACGGAGCTCACCCCATGTGTGATGGAGAACCCCATGGAGGGCTAGGGCAAGACCATCAGCCACGTGATCATAGGGCTCAACACAGCCAAGGGGACCAGGCAATTGAAACTGGACCCCAGTGTTTTTGAAAGTTTGCAGAAAGAGCGACTAAAAGCTGGAGATGTGATTTACATCGAAGTCAACAGTGGGGCCGTGAAGAGGCAGGGCAGGTGTGATACCTACACCACAGAATTCGACCTTGAAGCTGAAGAGTACGTCCCCTTGCCCAAGGGGGATGTGCACAAGAAGAAGGAAATCATCCAAGATGTGACCTTGCATGACTTGGAAGTGGCCAATGCATGGCCCCAGGGGGGACAAGACATCCTGTCCCTGATGGGCCAGCTCATGAAGCCAAAGAAGATGGAGATCACAGACAAACTCCACAGGGAGATTAACAAGGTGGTGAACAAATACATCCACCAGGGCATGGCAGAGCTGGTTCTGGGGGTTCTGTTCGTTGATGAGGTCCACATGCTGGACATCGAGTGCTTCACCTACCTGCACCAGGCACTGGAGTCTTCCATCGCCCCCATCGTCATCTTTGCGTCCAACCGAGGCAACTGTGTCATCAGGGGCACGGAGGACATCACCTCTCCTCACGGCATCCCTCTCGACCTACTGGACCGAGTGATGATCATCCGGACCATGCTGTACACCCAGCAGGAGATGAAACAGATCATTAAAGTCCAAGCTCAGACAGAGGGAATCAACATCAGTGAGAAGGCGTTGAATCACCTGGGGGAGTTTGGTACCAAGGCCACTCTGAGGTACACTGTGCAGCTGCTGACCCCGGCCGACCTGCTGGCCAAGATCAACGGGAAGGACGGCACTGAGAAGGAGCACATCGAGGAGATCAGTGAGCTCTTCTACGATGCCAAGTCCTCAGCCAAAATCCTGGCTGACCAGCAGGACAAGTACAAGAAGTGAGACGGCCGAGGTCTTCTGCAAGGAGACTCTGGGTGGGCCCGGTCACGGTCCAGGTCCAGCCTGTGGGTAGGATGCTTGCCCCCAGGTTGGGCTCTTTCCCCACTCGGGCGGGTGGCAGTGTTGTCAGTTTAGCATGGAAGGGTTTCTTTTTAAATTATTGTGACTCCTCCCGTGGTTGCTTTGAAGGAACCCTGCCTTATCTGGTGTGTTTTCTAATAAACCCTGATAGGTTATTTTGGTGATTTAAAAAAAAAAAAAAAAAAAAAGAATCCACCTGCCAGTGCAGGGGACATGGGTTCAAGCCCTGGTCCGAGAAGATCCCACATGCTGCAGAGAAACTAAGCCTGTGCGCCACAACTACTGAGCCTGCGCTCTAGAGCCCATGAGCCACAACTACTGAGCCCACGAGCCACAACTACTGAGCCCACATGCCACAACTAGTGAAGCCTGCACACCTAGAGCCCGTGCTCTGCAGCAAGACAAGCCATTGCAATGAGAAGCCCACGTACCGCAACGAAGAATAGCCCCCCACCGCTAGCCACAACTAGAGAGAGCCCGCGTGCAGCAATGAAGACCCAATGCAGCCAAAAATAAATAAATAAAATAAATAATTTGTTTTTAAAAAAGTGTTTTTGAACAGCTGCCTTAGAGATGTCGTTGGTGTCTATAGAACCAAAGTGAATTGCTCGCAAGGGCACGGTGTGGCCTGATTAGCACTGAACTTCTACAGACAGCAACAGGCAATAGAATTGGGAGAGAGCCATGGGACTCCCTTATCCAAATGTGTCTGGCCAGTGTCACAAAGCCAAATATGACTTTGAGTCCTGTGAGTCATTGGCATTTTCTGTCTCTTTTCTCCCCTATTCATGTTAACTGCTATAGGCTCATTTCTTAATTCACTTGAGAGACATTCACTGGGGTCCATTTTTTGTCAGATATCAGGCTGAGTAGTTTCCATACATTATTATCTCATTTAATTCATTCAACAGTTTAGTGAGGCAGGCATTCTTTTCATCTTCAATTTTCACAGATGAGGAAATGGGCTCAGATGCCTATGTGCTGTACAAGGGACACTGATCAAGAGTCATCTAACAGGGTTCAAGCTCAGGTGTCTCACATTCCGAAGGTCACAGCATGGACCATGGAAAGACAGGTCCTTCTGTATCACAGGCAGACCTATGGTGGCAACATTATAAGCAAGGACTTGGAAATATGCAGACCTCAGTTGTTGCTGATATCGTTTTTAGTTTGGAAAATTGAGAAAGTAATTGTCTAACATTGATGGTTGTTGTCATGACTAAATTAAATACTATATATAAAACCCTAGAACATAATAAGCTTTTTTGAAATGGTGACTGTCAATAATAACGTTAACAATAGTAACTGGACTTTGATGTGGGTGGTATGACACTTTGTAGGAGGTAAGAAAATATATATAACAACGTGAAGTATAGCAGGAAGTTTGGGAGTTGGGTAGCAGGCTTGAGGAATTGTAATTAGAGATACAAAGACCACTGGAGGTGGGTTCCAGTGTGGTGAGGGCATCCTTGTTGAGTCCATCCTGGCCTGGTGGGTCCCAGCAGCCTAAGAGATGGAGTACAAGTTTGTGTGTGGCCACCAAGTTCACAGAGCTTTGTTCCACTCCTGCTGGGGAGGGACGTGATCAGTGAGGGATGAGGTTCATGCAGCTGAGACCTTGCGAAAGGAGTCTGTATGGATGAGAAGCTAAGCCAGGCTCCCGAGGGGAAGCCCTCCTCCCTGGCTGTCTGGTTTGTATTAAGTGGAGTCAGTCTCTGATTACCTGGGCCAAAAACCCTTTTCCCAATGGCCCAGGAACTGAAAGATTAGGATCCTTCTGGCAGCTGCTGGCACGTTCTGAACCACAATGTTTGAATTTACTCCAAGGCTGGGAACCAGCTGCCCCATGGAGTGAAAGACGAGGGAATTTCACATGTGCAAGAACCTGAAAGGGGGGAACTTGCTCTGGAAGGAAATGAAGTCATAGCTCTTGCAAGCACAGCATTTCCTCCAGACTGGGGGATCACAGCCATGACTTAGACAGCTTGAGAAACTAAAATCCACTATTATAATGTATATTTAGAACGGGAAAAATTTAGGGAGTGTGGCATGTTTATTTATCATTTATTTGCACACATTTTCAGTGTAGATAAGGCATATCCTTCTCCAGAGGATGACTCATTTCTCTCGGTTTTTATCTTGGGCGTCGTCTGAGAGGAGCGAGGAGTAGTGTGCTTAACTTTAATAAATTTTCTTGCATTTCTTATACATTTATACATATCTCCTCAAGAAATACTTAGCTAATAGTTACTGAGTGTCTGCCAACTGAATTGTCATAGATAAATATATGTATTTATGGCAGTGTATTTATATTGTGACAGATAGGTAGATAGGAACATACGTTCATATATTTAACTTATTTTGAAATAATTATAGATCTACAGGAAGTGGCAAAGATAGTATAGAGAGGTTCCTGTGTACACTTCCCCCAGTTTTCTTCAATGATTATATCTTACCTAACAACAGTGCTATATCAAAACCAGGAAACTAATATTGGTACAAGGTATGCATAGGTCTATGTCATTTTGTTACATTTACAGGTTAGTGTAACCACTCCCTGACTCAAGGTACAGAACTATTATATCACCACAAAGGTCTTCCCCATGCTACCTCTTTACAGCCACACCCATTCTCTTGCCTCCACCATCCCTAACCCCTGACAACCCAGTAATTTGTTCTCCATCTCTATAAGTTTGACATTTTGAGAATGTTGTATAAATGGAACCACAAAGGGGACCTCATAAGATTGGCTCTTCTCACTCAACGTCATGAACTTGAGATCCACCCAAGTTGCACGTATCAATAGTTCTTTACCTTTTATTGCTGAGTAGTATTCTATGGTATGGTTGTACCAGAAATTTTTTGAGCAAATTGTCCTTTTGAAGGGACATTTTGGTTACTTCAGTTTTTTGAAATTACAAACAAAACTGCTATGAACAATAATGCATGGAATTCATTTGGATATAAGTTTTCATTGCTCTGGAGTAAACGCCCAGGAGTGTGGTTGCTAGGTTGTATGGTACGTGAATGTATAGATTTCTTTTAAGAAAGTGCCAAATTATTTTCCAAGTGACTGTACTACTCTACATTCCTACCAGCAATAGCTGAGAGATCCAGTTTCTCCACAACCTTGCCTGTATTTGGTATTGCCACTATTTTTTATTATATCTGTTCTAATAGGTTTGCAGTGACATCTTATCACAGTCTTGATTTGTAGTCCCATCAGCTGCATTGATATATTTAAACAGCCTTATTGGAATATAATTCACATACCATATAATTCACACCTTTAAAGTGTACAATTCAATGGCTGTTAATTTATTCACAGAGTACTGTATCCATCCCCACAACAATTTTAGAATATTTTTATCACCCCGCAAAGAGACTCCTTATCCCTTAGCCATTACCTTCAAACCTTCTACCTCCCCCCAGTGCCAGGACACTACTAATCTATTTACCATCTCAGTAGATTTGCCTATTCTGGACTTTTTATATAAATGGAATCATATAATATGTGGTCCTTTGTGACTGGCATCTTTCACTTAGCACAATGTTTTCAAGGTCCATCCATGTTGTAGCATATATTATTACTTCATTATTACCAAATCATGCTTCAATGTATGGTTATGCTACATTTTATTTATTTATCAGTTGATGGATATTTGGGTTGTTCGACTTTGGGGCTATTATTAATAATGCTGCTATGAACATTTATGTGCAAGTTTTTGGTGGACATGTTGTCAGTTCTCTTGGGTATACACCAAGGGGTAGAATCTCTAGATCATGTGGTAACTGTATATTTAACCATTCGAGCAACTGCAAACTGTTTTCCAAAACGGCTGCACCACTTTACATTCCCACCAGCAGTTTATAAGGGTTACAATTTCTTCCTTGCCTAAAGTGATCATTATATTTCTTTTTGATTAGTGTCATCCTACTGTGATATCTCATTGTGATTTGCATTTCCCTGAAGTCTAATGATGGTAAGCATTTTTTCATGTCTTTATTAGCCATTTGTATATTTCCTTTATTGAACTATTTTGATACTTTGGCCACTTTTTAATTGGCTATTTGCTTTTTACTACTGAGTTTGAAGATATGTTTATATATATATATATTTTTTAATTTTAATTTTATTTTTATTTTATTTTTGCTGTACGTGGGCCTCTCACTGTTGTGGCCTCTCCCATTGCGGAGCACAGGCTCCAGACGCGCAGGCTTAGTGGTCATGGCTCACGGGCCCAGCCGCTCCGCGGCATGTGGGATCTTCCCGGACCAGGGCACGAACCCATGTCCCCTGCATCGGCATGCGGACTCTCAACCACTGCGCCCCCAGGGAAGTCCATGTTTATATATTTTAGACACATGTCCCTTATCAGATATAAGAGTTTCTGAATTTTCTTTTATTCTGTGGGTCATCTTTTTACTTGAGACTGTTTTTTGAAGCACAAAAGTTTTAAGTTTTGATCATGTCCAGTTTCACTATTTTTTCTTTTGTTGCTTGTGCTTTTGGTGTCATATCTAAGAAAACATTGCCTAATCCAAGAGCATGAAGATTTACACCTTTCTTTTAAGAATTTTATACTTTTAGCTCTTACATTTAGGACTATGATACATTTTGAGTTAATTTTTGTATATGGTGTGAGGTAGGAATCCAAATTCACTCTTTTACATGTAGAGACCAGTTGTCCCAGCACCATTTGTTAAAAAGACTATTTCTCCTCCATTTAATTTTCTTGGCATTCTTTTTTTTTTTTTTTTTTTTTTTTTTTTTTTTTTTTTTTTTTTTTTTTTTTTTTTTTTTTTTTTTTGGCCCTGCTGCTTGTGGGATCTTAGTTCCCTGACCAGGGATCAAATCAGGGCCCTTGGCACTGAAAGCACAGAGTCCTAACCACTGGACCACCAGGGAATTCCCTGTCTTGGCATTCTAATCAAAATTAACTAATCAACTGACTACATGTCACATTTTTTAGAATTGTCTTTTTTTTCTATCCTCAAATGCCTGTTCCTGAGAACAAAGCAATTTAGCTTCCAAAGGATAACTAATGCTTGATCTAAAGCTTCAGGAGCAAGGATTTTAAAACTGTGAAGAGTCACTTGTCCCTTATGTTAAATGAGATCCAGATACTTTTTAGAGAGTAACTTTAGATCTGGATGAGAGGAAATACCCAGTGGCTTTGGATAACGATGGGGAGAAGGGAAATAGGAGAAGGGGGCCAAGAATACATGACAATCCCAAAGATCAACTTTACTTTTTCAGTTTTTTCAGCTGTACCTTTAATTAGTCTTGGGTTTTGATTGTTTGGCCTCCCTCTAGCCTCCACAGTATAGTATGGCCTCACTCTGGCTAAAAAGGCAAGATTTTGCATCAGATAAATATGGGATCCAATCCCAGATCCTTTGTTGCTTCCTACCTGTTTGATCTCTTCAAACTTCAGTTTCTTCTTTTGCAAATTTGGGATAACAATTAGGTCTACCTCAATGGATTGCTTGAGCACTAGGTAATACAGATAAATATGTAGCACTGCCATGGCATATTAAAAATATTATCCATTATTATTTTCTCTATCCAAAATAAAACCTTATCTGTCCTGTGTTCTATTCCCTTGGATCCTCCTTTGTAAGATGGGATAATCCGCTAATATGATTTTAAAAAATCCTACTAACCTCTTAGTAGGTTTGACATATTTTTCTTTAGGGGAATAGAGAAGATTTCAATTTTCTTGTCTGCTTTAATTTCCTGAGTGTATTACAAGCTGTATTAAATTACATTTACTATTTGGGGGTTTTAAGGGTCCTAACGTGATACTAAGCTTCTATTAACATGTGATAGAAAGGGAAAAAGTCCAGGAATCTGTAAAACCCCATGGCCCTTCTACCTACTCTCTCTGACTGTAGGCACGTTGCTCACCTGCTGTGAGCCTCACTGTTACCACTTGTAAAATGCGGATAAAATACCAGCCTGGACTCTTGCGCAGAGTTGCTATGACATTCAAAGGAGGTAAAAACTGTGCAGAGCTTTAAAAATTGTAAAGTTTTCTGTATCTGTAAGATGGCTTTTATTATTTCATTGAAGTACACAACCAGTGAACTCTTTGCCAAAATATCAATATTACATTTTTTTGGTTATTTTTCATTAATATTGTACTACTGTATCAGTGGCCTTAAGAGATTTATATAAAAGAGGGGAGTAAGGTCAAAAGCTTTAGCTATGGGCTTCTGTGGTGGCGCAGTGGTTGAGAGTCTGCCTGCCGATGCAGGGGACACGGGTTCGTGCCCCGGTCTGGGAAGATCCCACATGCCGCAGAGCGGCTAGGCCCGTGAGCCATGAGCCATGGCCGCTGAGCCTGTGCGTCCGGAGCCTGTGCTCCGCAACGGGAGAGGCCACAACAGTGAGAGGCCCGCGTACCACCCCCCCCCCCCAAAAAAAAAAGCTTTAGCTATGAAACAAAGCAGGGAGTCAAATTCAGAATGCAGAGTTGTGGTTCAAGGCTGTACGATGTTTTGAAGGGTTAATGCTCCTTGTTTTTGCATTCTTTTCTGAAACCTTAGTGGGCTGGCTCTCTCAAGGCTTTCTTTCTTAGTGGTATGATCTTTGGTAACAGGAAATAGATGAACTCAACTTATAATTTTCAGAGCCTTCATTTTAGGGCCAAAGAAATGGTCCCACAGGCTTTTGTCTGGTCACTTAAGAAGCCTGATACTCCACTGTGTGTGTGTGTGTGTGTGTGTGTGTGTGTGTGTGTGTGCGCGCGCGCGTGCATGCACGCACGCATGGTCACAGCAAACGTATTTGGAATTCACTGATTCTTACCATTTAACATCAGTTTCTTTTGTTACATTCAAATACAATTAAATTATTTTGTATTTAAAAATAGGATCTACTAGAGAACTCCATTTCCCTAAAAGTAGCCTTAACCCCTCTCCTTCCACCTGAATATTTACAAAGAAAAATGTCTAAGATGATGGTCACCTAATGATACTGATGATTAATTTTGTATGGCATAATTTCTGGGGGAAATTTTACTGTCACCTTCATATTTTCCTATATTTTGTATGGGTTTTCCCCCCAACTTTTTATTTTAAAATAATTGTAAACACAGAGGTAGGAATAATAGGAGTCCCATGTAGCCTCTCCCTATGGCAACAACTTATGACTATAGTACAATGGCAAAGGCAGGAAATTGACTTTGGAACAATACAGACTACAGACTTGATTCCGATTTCACCAGTTTTGACATGCACTGATTTGTGGTGACACCCCATCTTAACTCTATTTACCCCTCAGTGAGCACTGCTATTATAGTGATAGGGTGGGATGTAGAGCACACTACACTTTAAAGGGATAAACACATACCTACTTTAAAAAGGCACATTATTGTTCATATGGTAACAAATTGGCAGGAAGTTACCTCATCCTTTCAAAATGACTGGTCAGGATGTGCTTGAGCTTATAAAGTCTTGAAGGCCAGTTGTTAAATATTCAGGAATTTTGTCATTGGTAGCTTGAAATCAGCCATGGTGGAAGCATTTACCTCAGAGAAATCTGCAAAGAGATTTGCAGAACCAAGGCTCGCCCTCTCTTCCTTGAGCCTGCTGACAAGCACTTTGCTGTTTGTGTGGCCACTGACAGCTTGTCTTGGCTGATCCAATTTCCCTATATACGTCTCCTCAACTCGGTCTCGGTAAACCCTTATTCCCCAGTAGGATGTTTCCTTATCATTCATGATGCTTTTTTCCTCAGGGCTGTAGACGAGGCAGCTAGATAGTCTAAAAAAAAAAAAAAGAATTTTCTGTTAACGGATTCTAATACCTTCATTATGGCCTTTCTTGGTAACTCACTTTCATTTTGCCCAGGGACTTTCTGGAATATGTATTCCTTTTTAACTCCAAGAGAATGTTTGGGTGTGTGAGAGAGAGAGGCAGTAGAAGGACTAGTGGGAGGTAGAAGGAGCAATGGGGTCTTGACTGCCCTCTCCATTCCCACCAAGCAGGCAGTGTTGAGTTATCCACACTCAGGGTCAGCCCTGCCTTGACTCCCCTGGTCCCATCTTTTTCTCTGTAGGCTGCGGGAAGTCAGTGGTCCCTTCTGTTGAGGCAGAGGATGGGAAATGGGAAGAGAACCTTGCTTTCCACTTGAAAAGGGGTCAAAAGGCAAAGGGATTCTTTGCAGATCACAGTGGATTCATAAGCTTTCATATAGTGAAGGGCCATATCCTTTCATCCTTCGTCAACAAGTGTGCTGTGTTTCCTGGTACCCTTAGTACATTACCTGTAGACAGAAAAAGAGTAGAAACAAAAACAAAACTTTGCTATTCTGTCTTCTCCCCTTGTTTAAGTATGTGGCTCACTTAACAGACTTGTGTTGACTATTATATGTATACTTCCCCAGGCGCTGTGGGGAAGTATTAAATGTTCTCTCACCTCAAGGACCCACTAACTGGAAACAAAAAAGCACACTGGCAGCACAGTAGAGCGGAAAGAGTACGAGCTTTCAAGTGAGAGCTGAGTTCAAATACTAGCTCAGCCACTTACTAGCTGAATAAACTTGGGCAAGTTACCAAACTTTTATGTGTTGGTTTCCTCATTAGTAAATGCAAAAGTTGTTTAACACACTAATGGTAAGAACTGGAACCCTACCCCGTACCATGCATTTTATGTCTACTTTTATACTGCTTCATTTTATTTAAATTTAATCCTTACCATAACCCTGCCAGGCACGTTGTATTATTTCCACTTTATGGATGGGAAAATTGAGCCTCAGAGACATTCATTAACTTGATTAAGGTCATAGAGCAAATGGGGAACAGGACTGGGATTCAAAAGACCACTCTGGAGGCCATATAGCCTATGAAATTAAAAAATTCTGACACTTGGTAGGGGCTCAGCAACTGTTATGTTGTTATTCACTTAATATATAATTAATTATATGTTAGCTATATTGATAATTATATTAATATAATTATGTATCATAATATATAGGATTATATAATATATTATATAATGCATTAATTACGTGAATTAAGTGGAAAGTTGACTAAACTTGGAGTCGGATCATCTGACCCACATTTTGGCTCTGCTCTTTATTAGTTCTGCCAACAGGCAAGTCACTTACACACCAGTAATTCTCCTTCATACACAGGCATGAGTGAGACATGGTAGCTGTTCAATAAAAATTTGTTGAAAACTGAAGAAATAAACGAAGGAATCAACGAATGAGTAAATGTTTGTCTCTTCTGGGTCTTAAAAAAATGACTCTCGTTGTGATGTACACAAATGAAAAATTAAGTAGTTAATGCTCAAATGAAAACTTCATTGTCAGTAGTCTGCATCAGAGGTACCCCACACCACAGAGGTTCCTTATAGCGACCCCTGTGGTGCCAAGGGGGTACTGCAAGGGTTATTGCATAGGCTTCCTGGTAATGCCTGATGTTGGTATTTTGCCCAGGATTTGTTTGCGCTGCCTCTTGTTTGCTCCTCCTCTGCTGCCTATTAACCCTAGCCTGAGGAGTAAGATTTCTGCTTAGTCCTCTACATAAATGCCTGCCTATTCACGTAATATTGCAATGCTCTGGCAGAATACATATTGCTTGGCTTTGTTAGAGAGTGCCAGGAGTCAGGAAGGATTGTGAAGGCAGGGATGTCTGGGGTAAGATGCATATACTATTCTTTCATAGTTTACAGTTTTATATTGATCTTCTATACTATATCCTTTTATACTTATAAATGAACAGAAGACTTTACAAATAATTAAAATGTGACTTATGAAGCCTACTGTTGATTGAGTCCTTATATCTCAGCCACACATTAAAACTTTTGGTACTAACCCTGCTACATATCTCATTTAATTCTCACCACAGCCTAACAAGAAAAATTATCTTAGTTATCCCATTTTACAAAAAGGAAAGGAAGGCTTCAAATGTTTCAGTAACTCAGTGACACACACCTAGGAGCAAAGCTAGGGCTGGGACCCAGTCTGTCTTCCAAACACATATTCCCTCTCATAACAGAGTAGAAAGAAAAATAGGCCAGAAAGAGAAAAGAACAACATAATTGGGATACTGCTTTATGTCCATCGGTAATTAAAATAAAATGGAAGTACCTGGCTTGTTTTGAGCTGTTCTTTCCCACAGCAGCCCCTATATAACTGGGTAGATGCCAGCACTAAGAAGCAGGGATCCTTTGTCAATTACAGAGCGATGTATAAAATGTCATTTACGGTTAAGAATGGCAGACTAATAGAATAAAAGCTTATCTAGTCAATGTTTTGTACAAACAATCAGAAATTACTGTTTTTTTTTCATTCTTGTGCTTCTTGGGAGGTAAATATTTTTTAAGGACAAATCACTATTTTTTCTTTAAAAATTCCTTTAGGAAACATAATATGTTTTGGCAAAGATATTTAGAACATAACACTGCCATTTAAAAGAATTCAAGTACATTCACACAGAGAAACTCTAGACACAATAACATACCTTCTCTTGTCTGTTCTCTGGGAAGGACTTGCTTTGGAGGGGGAGAATTAGGGAGTGAATCTGATGAACTGCCTTGACCCTTTTTCTCTGGCATCTTAGTGAGTCTGGAATATTTTGAGGCTGTAATTGGTCTCTAAGTTTCCCTGAGCCTTTGTGTTTGCAAATGAATTTGCAGCCTGGGTAAAGACAACAACCCAGCTTCCCTGAAGTAAGGAGAGACTGAAAAAAACCAAGACGGTGAAAAACCACGCCAGAAAAGTGGACAAGACAGTGTTTATATTTAGATTATTGCTTTCATATGGACGTGCGGAAGAGAAACACAAAAACAAGAGACACAAAATGCCCCATAAAATCAACTTCGGATTTTCTTTGAGCTTACACTTTTTCCTGGACTTCTAGGCAAATGCTCCCCTCCTGTGGTCAGAGGGTAGAATACAAGGGAATAGAGAACTTCAACCGGAAGGATAAGGGAAGCGCGTAGGGAATGTGTTAGTCTTTTTGCCTGTTTTCTGAAGAGCTTTTGGTTTATGGCACAAAATTATTGTTCCAAATATAAAATAAGGTAACAATAGGAAGAAACAGCAAAACACTTATAACAAAACCAACCAACAAAACCCTAGAAACAATAAAATAAATTTCCAAAAAATGACCCAGTTTACCTATTTCCACATTCATGGAGCCTTCTTTTATCATCCAAATGAGAAGTGATACTTCTCTAAAAAATAAACAAATGAATATAACAAAACAGAAAGAGGCTCACAGATATGGAGAACAAGATATGGAGAAGAGGGGAAAGGGATGGGTGAGGGGCAAGAAAGGGGAAAAGGATTAGAGGTATAAATTACTAGGTATAAAATAAATAAGGGCTACCCTGGTGGCGCAGTGGTTGGGAGTCCGCCAGCTGATGCAGGGGACACGGGTTCGTGCCCCGGTCCGGGAAGATCCCACGTGCCGCGGAGCGGCTGGGCCCGTGAGCCATGGCCACTGAGCCTGCGCATCCGGAGCCTGTGCTCCGCAACAGGAGAGGCCTGCGTACCGCAAAAGAAATAAAAAAATAAAAAAAATAATAAATAAATAAGATACAGGATGTAAGTACAGCACAGGGAATATAGCCAACATTTTCTAATAACTTTAAATGGAGTATGATCTATAAAAATATTGAATAGCTATGTTGAACACCTGAAACATATTGTAAATCAAGTCTACTTCAATAAAAACATGGAAAAAGGACTCCCTCCACAGTCTAATATATAAACAATAAAATTAGGATAATTTAGTGAGACTCTGCTAGGTATTAGGAAATGTATTAGTTGCTGAAGATTGAAAACTGAAAAATGCATATTCTCTTTCAAATAACTCAGATTTAATTGGGGGAATAAGTGGGGATGAACAAATAATTTTAATTACCTGGTAAATGACAAGATGAGTACACATAGAATGCTTCGGGAGAACAAAGGATATTGTGTCCAACTCTTGAGGAAGATGATGGCTAAGCTGAATATTCAAGTTTTAGAAGAGGTATCCAGGACATAAGCGGCCACGCTGAGAGTCTGAGCCTTATTTCCTATAGCTGGGTTAGACAAAGTAACAGGCTTGTGTTGGCTGCAGTGTCTTACCCCAGCCCCAAATCCCATGTTTAGTTCCATAAGCGTTTGAGAGTCAACCCCAGGTAGGCATGGGAAAGCAAGGAGTAATTTTAAAGATGAGAACAAGCTGCTATGATTTGCACATTAAATCAAGCTGGAAACAACAAGTAGGGTATATATAAAGAGGACACAAATGGAAGCAGTTAATTTAACTAAGAAGCTGCTGCAAGGGTTCAGGCAAGAAACTCTTAATAGAATTGATGGAGAATAGAAGACAGGTGGGAGAAGTAAAATCAGTAGAACTTGTGAAGGACTGGATATGGAGGGTGAGGGAAAAGCAGGGGAGAATTAAGCCCATGAATCTATCATAATTCTATCTAACAGCTCTCACCGACTTGGGGGAACTAGGAGAGGGAACAGGTCTGGAATCAAAGATTAACTCAGGATACTTAGTGGCTTTTAACCCTCCTTATTGATTTCTATTTCATTGTTTTGGGGACTTAACTGCCTTATTTTACAAGTTCATTGAGAGCAAGGAACATGTCTTATATCACTTAGAATGCCTTTTGAAAAAGGACTCTTATCAAATTGTTAAAAATGTCATTCTCATAAAAATTAATGAGCATGTGTCCAAGTTTTATGTACTTCATTAAATAAAGAAACCAGTAGAATAACTGACCTGAGTCAAGAAAGATATGAAGAATGGGGCAAAGTACGGTGAAAGAAGGCAGTATGCTAGAAACCAAAGGGGTTAATTTGCATAAAGGACAAACGCCTAATCTTTGAGTTTTTCTTTTTCTATCATGCAAAAAAAAAAGAGTCTCACCTTATCAACTTTCTGCAAGTTAGCTTCTAGCTTTACAGGGCTGTAAAACATCTGGGCTCTCATCAATTGCTGCATTTCCCCAGAGTCAAAAGACTTTTCAACTGACATATTAGAAACGACTCTGAAATGAAATTAGAAATACTCACCATTTTGCTTTACTTCCATGTTTTGAATATTTTCCTACATATTGATACTTTCCTATAGTAGCTCTAAGAATATTTAATGTGCAGTTAAAAAATATTGAATTTATACCCTGTGGCTGTACAAAAATACATCTGAGGTGATGTAAATTAAAGGCAAAACTAAATTAAAAGCAAAAGAGGATTAGAGACAAGATGGCGGAAGAGTAAGACGGGAAGATTACCTTCCTCCCCACGGATACACCAGAAATACATCTACACGTGGAACAACTCCTGCAGAAAACCTACAGAACGCTGGCAGAAGACCTCAGACCTCCCAAAAGGCAAGAAACTCCCCACGTACCTGTGTAGGGCAAACAACAAAAAAAGAAAAAACAGAGACAGAAGGATAGGGACGGGACCGGCAACAGTGGGAGGGAGCTGTGAAGCAGGAAAGGTTTCCACACACTGAGAAGCCCCTCCGCGGACGGAGACTGCAGGTGGCAGAGGGGGGATGCTTCGGAGCCGCGGAGGAGAGCACAGCAACAGTGGCGCAAAAGGCAAAGCGGAGAGATTCCCTCACGGAGGATCGGCGCCGACCGGCACTCACCAGCCCGAGAGGCTTGTCTGCTCCCCTGCCGGGGCGGGCGCGGTTGGGAGCTGAGGCTCAGGCTTCGGTCGGAGCGCAGGGAGAGGACTGGGGTTGGCGGCGTGAACACAGCCTGCAGGGGGTTAGTGCACCACGGCTAGCCGGCAGGGAGTCCGGGAAAAAGTCTGGACCTGCCAAGGAGGCAAGACACTTTTTCTTCCCTCTTTGTTACCTGGTGCGCGAGGAGAGGGGTTTAAGAGCGCTGCTTAAAGGAGCTCCAGAGACGGGCGTGAGCCGCGGCTATCAGCGCGGACCCCAGAGACAGGCCTGAGGCACTACGGCTGCTGCTGCCGCCACCAGAAAGCCTGTGTGCGAGCACAGGTCGTTCTCCACATCTCCCCTCCCGGAGCCTGTGCAGCCCGCCAATGCCAGGGTCCCAGGATCCAGGGACAACTTCCCCGGGAGAACGTACGGTGCGCCTCCGGCTGGTGCAACTTCCCGCCGGCCTCTGCCGCCGCAGGCTCGCCCCGCACTCCGTAACCCCTCCCTCCCCCCGGCCGGAGTGATCCAGAGCCCTCGAGTTAGCGGCTCCTTTAACCCAGTCCTGTCTGAGCGAAGAACAGACGCCCTCCGGCGACCTACACGCAGAGGCGGGGCCAAATCCAAAGCTGAGTCCCGGGAGCTGTGCGAACAAAGAGAAAGGGAAACGTCTCCCAGCAGCCTCAGGAGCAGCGGATTAAATCCCCACAATCAACTTGATGTACCCTGCATCTGTGGAATACATGAATAGACAACGAATCATCCCAAATTGAGGAGGTGGAATTTGAGAGCAAGATTTATTATTTTTTTCCCCTTTTCCTCTTTTTATGAGTGTGTATGTGTATTCTTCTGTGTGAGATTTTGTCTGTATAGCGCTGCTTTCACCATTTGTCCTAGGGTTCTATCTGTTTTTCTTTTTGTTTTTTTTTAACTTAAAAAAAATTTTTTTTCTATCTTAATAATTTTTAAATTTAATAACCTTATTTTATTTTGTCCTTCCTTTCTTCCTTCCTTCCTCTCTCTCTCTGTCTCTTTCTCTTTCTCTCTCTCTTTCTTTCTTCCTTTCTACTTTTTCTCCCTTTTATTCTGAGCCGTGTGGATGAAAGGCTCTTGGTGCTACAGCCAGGAGTCAGTGCTGTGCCTCTGAGGTGGGAGAGCCAACTTCAGGACACCGGTCTACAAGAGACCTCCCAACCCCACATAATATCAAATGGCAAAAATCTCCCAGAGATCTCCAACTCAACACCAACACCCAGCTTCACTCAACGACCAGCAAGCTACAGTGCTGGACACCCTATGCCAAACAACTAGCAAGACAGGAACACAACCCCATCCATTAGCAGAGAGGCTGCCTAAAATCATAATAAGGCCACAGACACCCCAAAACACACCACCAGATGTGGACAAAGACAAGATCCAGCCTCATCCACCAGAACACAGGCACTAGTCCCCTCCACAACCCACTGAACCAACTTTAGCCACTGGGGACAGACACCAAAAATAACGAGAATTACGAACCTGAAGCCTGCAAAAAGGAGACCCCAAACACAGTAAGATAGAGAAGACAAAAAAACACACAGCAGATGAAGGAGCAAGATAAAAAGCCACCAGACCTAACAAATGAAGAGGAAATAGGCAGTCTGTCTGAAAAAGAATTCAGAATAATGATAGTAAAGATGATCCAAAACCTTGGAAATAAAATTAACAAGGACCTAGAAGAACTGAAGATGAAACAAGCAACAATGAACAGCACAATAAATGAAATTAAAAATATTCTAGATGGGATTGATAGCAGAATAACTGAGGCAGAAGAAAGGATAAGTGACCTGGAAGATAAAATAGTGGAAATAACTACTGCAGAGCAGAATAAGGAAAAAAGAATGAAAAGAACTGAGGACAGTCTCAGAGACCTCTGGGACAACATTAAACACACCA
>RJWK010007326.1:0-15489 GCA_004363435.1 Platanista minor
ATAGAGCTGCAATGAACATTTTGGTACATGACTCTTTTTGAATTATGGTTTTCTCAGGGTATATGCCCAGTAGTGGGATTGCTGGGTCATATGGTAGTTCTATTTGTAGTTTTTTAAGGAACCTCCATACTGTTCTCCATAGTGGCTGTACCAATTCACATTCCCACTAGCAGTGCAAGAGTGTTCCCTTTTCTCCACACCCTCTCCAGCATTTATTTATTGTTTCTAGATTTTTTGATGATGGCCATTCTGATGGGTGTGAGATGATATCTCATTGTAGTTTTGATTTGCATTTCTCTAATGATTAATGATGTTGAGCATTCTTTCATGTGTTTGTTGGCAATCTGTATATCCTCTTTGGAGAAATGTCTATTTAGGCCTTCTGCCCATTTTTGGATTGGGTTGTTTGTTTTTTTGTTATTGAGCTGCATGAGCTGCTTGTAAATTTTGAAGATTGATCCTTTGTCAGTTGCTTCATCTGCAAATATTTTCTTATTCTAGTTGATGATCTCTTCATTATTTCTGGAAGTTTTTAAAATTATTTCCTTGGATATACAGACATTGATAAATTTAAGAAAGTAACAGGAAAATTAAACATGAGTAAGGGTCTTAAGCAGCTACACTTGAACAAATATAGAATAATTTTTTGAGCCAGCAGAAAATGCAATAAATTGAAATACAAGATATGGTGGGAGAAATAATTTCTAATATAAAAGAAATTACAATAAATGTAAGTGGATTTAACTCACAAATAAAAAGAAAAATACTTTCTGAGGGTATTAAGAAATTAAAACAAAATCCAAACATATGTTGTGTATGAGAAAAATTCTGAAAACCAAAAGACACAAAAAGGTTGAAAATGAAAGAGTTCAAGACAGGAAGAAAAAACCCCCCAAAACCATGAAAGAAGGCTGTAATAGCAATCATAATAGTGGATTAAAAAAAAAATTAAGGTAAAAGGTAAACAAAAAATAGAATGAGAAGAGATAACCATCACAAACATGTATGTACCTAATAATAGGTCACAATAACTGACAGCATATGGGGAGAAAATATAAATAGTTGGAGCTTTTAAAACCAAACTACCAAAAATGTATTAAGCAAACAAAAATTAAGCAGACCCTTATCTAAACATTATAACTAGTGGGCTTATCCTATTAATTATATTGTTCAGATCTTTGATATGAATGTTCAGTGGTATGCTATGTCTAATATATATGCTTTGATACATATGCTATAATAGTTCATGCAACAAATAGCAAATACACATTTTTAGAAGCATACACATGTTTAAACTAACAGATTAGGGCTACAGGAAATCTCAATAAACTTGCCAGGAACAATATCATGCAGATGAATTAATATTAGAAATTAGTAACAGGAAAGGTTTTTTTAAATGTCCTATATTTTGAAAATGCCATATTACTAAATAACTCATAGGTTAAAAATTAAATTATAATCAAAATGAGAGACTATCTAGAACTGAATGAACATGAAGACACAAAATGTGTGGGACATATCTAAAGCAGTGTTTGAAGGAGCATTTATACCTTTAAATATGCTTATCAGGAAACAATAAAAGTTGAAAAGAGGGATTTCCCCATTGGTCCAATGGGGGGACTCTGCACTCCCAAAGCAGGGGGCTGGGTTCAATCCCTGTAGGGTACTAGATCTCACATGCGTGCTGCAACTAAGTAGTCCACAACCTTGCATATCTCAACTAAGACCCGGCACGGCCAATATTTATTTATTTAAATAAATAAATATTAAAAAAGAAATATGCTAAACATCCAACTCAGGAAGTTATAAGAAAGAACATCAAAGCAAACCCAAAGAAGGAAAAGAAACAATATAATGATTTTTTTTAAGTAGAGGAAATTAGTAAAACTAAAGTTCTACTTTGAAAAAATTACCAAGATAAACCTCTGATAAGACTGATCAAGAGAAAAAAGAGACAACGAAAGCAAATAAAACACAGATCAAAATGAAGATGGGGAAATAACTGGAGATTTAAAAAACAAACAGACAAAATGGACAAATTCCTAGAAAACATAAGACATCAACTGGTACAAGAATAAAAAAGGAATTTAAAACAGACCTACAAGGATCAAAGAAATTTAATTGGTAGTTAAAACTCCATCCCAAATTGCTCTAGGCCTGGATGCTTTTAAAACAGACTCTATCAAACTGTTAAAAACACAATTCCTATGTTACATAAGTCGTTCCAGAAAATGCAAAAAGAAAGAATAATCCTTAGTTCATTTTCTAAAGCTAATCTATCTCATTTCCCTTAATACCTCTAACTTTCAAGCCATAGTCTAGAAAGTTTTCCCTACTCTCATGTTATAGAGGAATTCATCCATGTCTTGCCTTGTACTTGCATGGTTTCATCTTATTTTTATGTTTGTGTTTCTGATCCATTTGGAATTTATTCTGGTATATACTGTAAATAATGAATCCAATTTTCTCTATTCCCACGTGGCTACACACAGTGGTGTGCTGTAGCTGGCTCATGCCAGCTCACAAGAACTGATTGTTAAATTTTCAGGAATTTTGTGAGCTGATTGATAAACACAGCTATTATTACAAAATAAATTATATAAACGTACAATGAAATAAATCATGTTCAAAGCAAAGTTAATAAATATTCAAAGCTCATCACTTCCTTATTATTTTAATACATTTTACTATTATCAAGGTTTTGGGGGTTATTTTTGTCTGTTGTATCTATATGGTGGTAAGACTCTAGAATGGCATGCTGCTGTACATCTCTCCTCAACTCAGTATTAAAAATCATATTGCTAGCATGAAATTGACTACGGTGGTAGTATTCACATCATGAAAGTTGGCAGTGCCAAAATTGGAGCTTAACTTATTGTTTTGTTGACTGTATACTATAGACATCTCTATGGCCAGTAGGCCAAATCCAACCTGCCACTTGTTTTTGTAAATAAAACTTACTGGACCACAACCACACCCATTTTTGACCTATTATCTGTGGATGTTTTTGTGCTATAATGGCAGAGGTGAATAGTTGCAACAGATACTAAATGGCCCCAGAAGTCTAAAGTATTTCCCATGTGACCCTTAGAAAAAGTTTGCTGACCTCTGGCCTAGACTTAAGACAATGATGGAGAAAATGTCAACAATGTAGATTCATCTTAAAAGTGCATTTGTCTGTAGCTGTTACACTGTGAATAGCACAAAAAATTGAGAAATAATCTTCCAGTAGTTGGAAACTATTATCCAATTCAGCAAAGAAGTCACTCATGTCCTTCACAAATAAGTCAAGATTCAACATTGTCATTTCACTTTCAGCTTACTCATTAATGTAAATGAAAATATCAACCTACATTCACATGAAAGCTACACTCATCAATTACAACCATAGGTTGGTTATGGATAAGAACTTGGCAAAAATCAAAGAAAGCATTCTGTGAGAATCAATTAATTATATGGTGTTGACAATAGAGAATATTGTATATTTTATTACTATTAATAAATTACTAAATATCCTTTATATCAGTAAAAGTAATAGTATACATATATACATAAATATATATGTGTCTAGATATATATATTGATATATACACACAAACACATGTATATGTGTATGTATTAAACATTTATCAGCACTACACAGCATCTCAATTTCACTTATTAAACAGTTTATATCTCTACTTTAAAGTGAACACAATGAAACCATGATCTGTGATTTCAGTCCAGAACTATAAAGCAAGAAACAATGTTTTAATAGTTTGGTCAGCTGAGTTCCATTGGCAAATACTATGCTGAATTTTCTTAAGTGTGCTAATCTTTCTGTAAGTAAACCACAATCTTCTATTATTAAAAATATTTATTTTTAAAAATGTATCTTGTCCTTACTGATTTGAGATGCTCCCTTTATTATATACTAAATTTCCATATGCATATTATTCTATTTCTCATTACTCTCTTGTCCCGCTTGTCTGTCTGTCTGTCTATTCATGTGTTAATACCAAACTGTCTTAATTATAAAGGGTTTGTGGTTTGCTGTAATGTAACTGCAAACCCTCCCATTTTCTCACCCAATTGCTGTTCTCTTTCAGGATGTCTTAACCATTCTTCCTTGTTTGTTCTATCAGACAAGTTTTATAATCATATCATGTTGCTACAGGGGGAAAAAAAATCTGATGATAACATTATTGGGCATTTCATAAATTTATAAATAAAAATAGAGAAAACATATTTTTTAATGATGTTGAGTTTTTCTATCCAAGAATGAGGCTCATTTTTCCATCTGTTGAAATCAACTTTTATAACTTTCAGGTTTATTTTCCTCATGTAGGTTCTGGATACCTCTAATTAAGTTTCACCTTGGCACTTTTTTTTTTTAAATCATAAGAGGATCTTCTCTTCCATTACATTTTGCAATTGGCTTTTGTTTCAATTATGAATGTTATTGATTTTGAATGTTAATTTTATAAGCTGCTACATTACTAAATTATTTTATTTGAGGTCATTTTTAATTAATTCTTTTGGATTTTCCACATGTCTAATCATGTCATCTGAAAATAGAGTTCTAACTCTTCATGTCCAACTATTATATCCTCCAATTATTTTCTCTTGTCTAATTAAAATAGGTAAGAGCTTCAAAATAACGTTACATAGGAGTGGTATGATTCCTCTCTAGTACCTGACTTTAGTTGGAAGGCCTTAGTGTCCCTTCATTAAGTAACATGAAATATTGGGAGCTGAATTATATATATTTTACCAAGTTGAGAAAGCATAGTAGGCTGAATAATGGCCCCTAAAGATACAAGATGCTATTCCTTAGAACCTGTACATGTTACCTTATCTGAAAAAAATGTGCATATATGAATAACTTAAGGGTTTTGAGATGAAGAGATTATGTCGTATTATACGTGCGGGCCCTAAATGCAATCACATGTATCCTTATAAGAGGGAGACAGAGGGAGATTTGATATATACAACAGATAAAGCAATGTAACCATGGTGGCACAGATTGGAGTGATGTGGCCACAAGCCAAGGAATGCTGGCAGCCATCAGAAGGTGGAAGAGGCAATGAACAGATTTTCCCCTAGAGTTTCCAGAGGGAGTGTGGCCCTGCCCACACCTTGATGTTAGTACAATGTTACTGATTTTAGATGTCTGGCCTCCACAACTACTAAACAATACATTCTGTTTTTTCAAGCCCCCACATAACATAACTATTCACATAACTCAGCCTGGTTGCTAGATACAATATCAACTTAAATATTTTAAACTTACAAAATCATAAAAGGAATATTATAAAATATAAAAGATAAAGTGACATTCACAGTTCAAAACTATATAGTATCTAGGAATTAATTTAGAAAAGACTGCCATGGAGAAAAATTAACGATTCAATGAAGAATATACAGATGATCTGAATGAGTGGAGAGACAATTCAAATTCTTGAATGAGATGACTTAATATTATAAAGATGATAAATATCCTCAACTTGATCTACATATTCAATGCAATACCAATCAAAATGCCAATTGCATTTTTTGAAGAATTTATAAATTGAGTCTAAAAATTCTATAAGGGGAGACCTTCAAGATAGCGGAGGAGTAAGATGTGGAGATCACCTTCGTCCGCACAAATACATCAAAAATACATCTACATGTGGAACAACTCCTACAGAACAACTACTGAACGCTGGCAGAAGACCTCAGACTTCCAAAAAGGCAAGAAAATCCCCACATACCTGGGTACGGCAAAAGAAAAAAGGAAAAACAGAGATAAAAGAATAGGGACGGGACCTGCACCTCTGGGAGGGAGCTGTGAAGGAGGAAAGGTTTCCACACACTAGGAACCCCCTTCAACTGACAGAGATGGGTGGTGGACGGGGGGAAGCTTCGGAGCCATGGAGGAGAGCACAGCAACACGGGGGCAGAGGTCAAAGCGGAGAGGTTCCTGCACAGAGGATCGGTGCCGACCAGCACTCATGAGCCTGCGAGGCTTGTCTGCTCCCCTGCCGGGGCAGGTGGGGGCTGGGAGCTGAGGCTCGGGCTTCAGAGGTCAGAGCCCAGAGAGAGGACTGGGGTTGGTGGCATGAACACAGCCTGAAGGGGGCTAGTGCACCACAGCTAGTCAGGAGGGAGTCAGGGAAAAAGTCTGGAACTGCCTAAGAGGCAAGAGACCATTGTTTCAGGATGTGCAAGGAGAGGGGATACAGAGCACTGCCTAAACGAGCTCCAGAGACGGGTGCGAGCCACGGCTATCAGCTCAGACCTCAGAGACAGGCATGAAATGCTAATGCTGCTGCCACTGCCACCAAGAAGCCTGTGTGCAAGCACAGGTCATTACCCATACCTCCCCTCCTGGGAGCCTGTGCAGCCCGCCACTTCCAGGGTCCCGTGATCCAGGGACTACTTTCCCAGGAGAACACACGGCACGCCTCAGGCTGTTGCAATGTCACGCTGGCCTCTGCCACCACAGGCTTGCCCTGCATTCCAATTATGACTACTGTACCCCTCCCTCTCCCTGGCATGAGTGAGCAAGAGAGCCCTAATCAGCCGTGGCTTTATCCCCCTCTCGTCAGGGTGGGGAACAGATGCCTGAGGGTGCCCTACATGCAGAGTCAGGGCCAAAACCAAAGCTGAAACACAGGAGCTGTGTGAACAAAGAAGAGAAAGCAAAATTTCTCCATGCAGCCTCAGGAGCAGTGGATTAAATCCCCACAATCAACTTGATGAACCCTGCATCTGTGGAATACCTGAATAGACAACGAATGTTCCCAAAACTGAGGCGGTAGACTTTGGGAGCAATTGTAGACTTGGGGTTTGCTTTCTACATCTGATTTGTTTCTGGTTTTTATATTTATTTTGGTTTAGTTTTGAGTGCTTGTTATCATTGGTGGATTTGTTTATTGGTCTTGTTGCTCTCTTCTTTACTTTTTTATATATTTTTAATATTTTTCCCCTTTTTCTCTTTCTGTGAGTGCGTATGTATATGTGTCTCTTTGTGATTTTGTCTGTTCAGGTTTGCTTATACCATTTGTCCCAGGGTTCTGACTGTTCATTTTTTTGGTTTGTTTGTTTGCTTTCTTTTTATGAGTGTGTATATGTTTCTTTGTGTCATTTTTGTCTGTTTAGTTTTGCTTTTACCATTTGGTTTGGGGTTCTATCAGTTTGTTGGGGTTTTTTAATCATTTTTCTCTTCCAAGCCCTGTGGCTGGCAGGGTCTTAATGCTCTGGCCAGGTGTCAGGGCTGAGCCTCCGTGATGGGAGAGCCAAGTCCAGGTCACTGGACCACAACAGACCTCTGGCCCCATGTAATATCAATCAGCGAAAGCTCTTGAGATCTCAATCTCAACACTTAGACCCAGCTCCACCCAACAGCCAGCAAGTTCCAGTGCTGGAAGACCATGCCAAACAACTAGCAAGACAGGAACACAACCCCACCCATTAGCAGAGAGGCTGCCTAAAGTCATACTAAGTTCAAAGACAACCCAAAACACCACCAGACGTGGCCCTGCCCACCAGAAGGACAAACTCCAACCCCATCCACCAGAACACAGGCACCAGTCCCCTCCACAAGGAAGCCTACAAAACCTGACCAACTGGGGGCAAACACCAAGAAAAACAGGAATTACAAACATGCAGCCTGTGAAAAGGAGACCTCATTAAGTTAAACAGAATGAGAAGACAGAGAAATATGCAACAGATGAAGAAGCAGGGTAAAAACCCAGCAGACCAAACAAATGAAGAAGAAATAGGCAGTCTACCTGAAAAAGAATTCAGAGCAATGATAGTAAAGATGATCCAAAATCTTAGGAATAGAATGGAGGGAATACAAGAAACGTTTAACAAAGACCTAGAAGAACTACAGAGCAAACAAACAATGATGAACAACACAATAAATGAAATTAAAAATCCTCTAGAAGGAATCAGTAGCAGAATAACTGGGGCAGAAGAATGGATAAGTGACCTGGAATATAAAATAGTGGAAATAACTGCCACAGAGCAGAAAAAAGGAAAAAGAATGAAAAGAATTGAGGACAGTCTCAGAGACATCTGGGACAACATTAAATGCACCAACATTCGAATTATAGGGGTCCCAGAAGAAGAAGAGAAAAAGAAAGGGACTGAGAAAATATCTGAAGAGAATAGAGTTGAAAACTGCCCTAAAATGGGAAAAGGAACAGTCAATCAAGTCCAAAAAGTACCATACAGGATAAATACAAGGAGAAACATGCCAAGAAACATATTAATCAAACTATCAAAAATTAAATACAAAGAAAAATTATTAGAAGCAGGAAGGGAAAAACAACAAATAACATACAAGGGAATCCCCATAAGGTTAAGAGCTAATCTTTCAGCAGAAACTCTGCTAGCCAGAAGGGAGTGGCAGGACATATTTAAAGTGACGAAAGGGGGGCTTCCCTGGTGGCACACTGGTTAGGAATCTGCTTGCCAAGGCAGGGGACACAGGTTTGAGCCCTGGTCCGGGAAGATCCCACATGATGCGGAGCACCTAGGCCCATGCAACACAACTACTGAAGCCCACGCGCCTAGAGCCCGTGCTCCGCAACAAGAGAGGCCACCACAATGAGAAGCCTGCATGCTGCAACGCAGAGTGGCCCCGTTTGCCACAACTAGAGAAAGCCCACACAAAGACCCAACACAGCCAAAAATAAATAAAATTAAATTAAAAAAAATACTTTAAAGTTACGAAAGGGAAAAACCTACAACGAAAATTACTCTACCCAGCAAGGATCTCATTCAAATTCGACAGATAAATTAAAACCTTTACAAACAAGCAAAAGCTAAGAGAATTCAGCACCACAAAACCAGCTTTACAACAAATGCTAAAGGAACTCTCTAGGCAGGAAACACAAGAGAAGGAAAACACCTACAATAACAAACCCAAAACAGTTAAGAAAATGGTACTAGGAACATACATATCGATAACTACCTTAAATGTAAACGGATTAAATGCTCCCACCAAAAGACACAGACTGGCTGAATGGATACAAAAACAAAGCATGTATATATGCTGTCTACAAGACACCCACTTCAGACCTAGGGACACATACAGACCAAAAGTAAGGGGATGGAAAAAGATATTCCATGCAAATGAAAATCAAAAGAAAGCTGGAGTAGCAATTCTCATATCAGACAAAATAGACTTTAAAATAAAGACTATCACAAGAGACAAAGAAGGACACTACATAATGATCAAGGGATCAATCCAAGAAGAAGATATAACAATTGTAAAAATTTATGCACCCAAAATAGGAGCACCTCAATACACAGGCAAATGCTAAAAGCCATAAAAGGGGAAACCGACAGTAACACAAAAATAGTAGGGGACTTTAACACCCCACTTTCACCAGTGGACAGATCATCCAAAATGAAAATAAATAAGGAAACACAAGCTTTAAATGACACATTAAACAAGATTAAACTGATATTTATAGGGCATGCCATCCAAAAACAACAGAATACACTTTCTTCTCAAGTGCTCATGGAACATTCTCCAGGATAGATCATACCTTGGGTCACAAATCAAGCCTTGGTAAATTTAAGAAATTTGAAATTGTATCAAGTATCTTTTCTGTCCACAACACTATGAGACTAGATATCAATTACTGGGAAAAAACTGTAAAAAATACAAACATATGGAGGCTAAACAACATGCTATGAAATAACCAAGAGATCACTGAAGAAATCAAAGAGGAAATCAAAAATACTTACAAACAAATGACAGTGAAAACAAGATGACCCAAAACCTATGGGATGCAGCAAAAGCAGTTCTAACAGGGAAGTTTATAGCAATACAGTCCTACCTGAAGAAACAAGAAAAATCTCAAATAACAACCTAACCTTACACGTAAACCAATCAGAGAAAGAAGAACAAAAAAACCCCCAAAGTTGGCAGAAGGAAAGAAATCATAATACCAGAACCGAAATAAATGAAAAAGAAATAAAGGAAACAATAGCAAAGATCAATAAAACTAAAAGCTGGTTCTTTGAGAACATAAACAAAAATGATAAACCATTAGCCAGACTCATCAAGGAAAAAAGGGAGAAGACTCAAATCAACAGAATTAGAAATGAAAAAGGAGAACTAACAACTGACACTGCAGAAATAAAAAGGATCATGAGAGATTACTACAAGCAACTCTATGCCAATAAATGGACAACCTGGAAGAAATGGACAAATTCTTAGAAAAGTACAACCTTCCAAGACTGAACCCGAAGAAATAGAAAATATGAACAGACCAATCACAAGCACTGAAATTGAGACTGTGATTTAAAATTTTCCAACAAACAAAAGCCCAGGACCAGATGGCTTCACAGGTGAATTCTATCAGACATTTAGAGAAGAGCTAATACCTATCCTTCTCAAACTCTTCCAAAAAATAGCAGAGGGAGAAACACTCCCAAACCCATTTAACGTGGCCACCATCACCCTGATACCAAAAGCAAACAAAGATGTCACAAAAAAAGAAAATTATAGGCCAATATGAAGAACATAGATGCAAAGATCCTCCACAAAATACTAGCAAACAGAATCCAACAGCACATTAAAAGGATCAGACACCATGATCAAGTGGGGTTTATCCCAGGAATGCAAGGATTCTTCAATATACGCAAATCAAACAATGTGATATACCATATTAACAAACTGAAGGATAAAAACCATATGATCATCTCAATAGATGCAGAAAAAGGTTTTGACAAAATTCAACACCGATTTATGATAAAAACTCTACAGAAAGTAGACATAGAGGGAACCTACCTCGACATAATAAAGGCCATATATGACAAACCCTCAGCAAACATCATTCTCAGTGGTGAAAAACTGAAAGCATTTCCTCAACGATCAGGAAGAAGACAAGGTTGCCCACTCTCGCCACTATTATTCAACATAGTTTTGGAAGTTCTAGTCACAGCAATCAGAGAAGAAAAAGAAATAAAAGGAATACAAATTGGAAAAGAAGAAGTAAAGCTGTCACTGTTTGCAGATGACATGACACTATAGATAGAACATCCTAAAGATGCTACCAGAAAACTATAGAGCTAATCAATGAATGTGGTAAAGTAGCAGGATACAAAATTAATGCACAGAAATCTCTGGCATTCCTATACACTAACGACCATATATCTGAAAGAGAAATTAAGGAAACACTCCCGTTTACCACTGCAACAAAAAGAAAAACATACCTAGGAATAAACCTACCTAAGGAGACAAAAGACCTGTATGCAGAAAATTATAAGACACTGATGAAATAAATTAAAGATAATACAAACAGATGGAGAGATATACCATGTTCTTGGATTGGAAGAATCAACATCGAGAAAATGACTATACTACCCAAAGCAATTTACAGATTCAATGCAATCCCTATCAAACTACCAATGGCATTTTTCACAGAACTGGAACAAAGAATTTTACAATTTGTATGGAAACACAAAAGACCCCGAAGAGCCAAAGCAATGTTGAGATAGAAAAACAGAGCTGGAGGAATCAGGCTCCCGGACTTCAAACTGTACTACAAAGCTATAGTAATCAAGACAGTATGGTACTGGCCCAGAATCAGAAATATAGGTCAATGGAACAGGTTAGAAAGCCCACAGATAAGCCCAGGCACATATGGTCACCTTATCTTTGATAAAGGAGGCAAGAATATACAATGGAGAAAAGACAGCTTCTTCAATAAATGGTGTTGGGAAAACTGGACAGGTACATGTGAAAGAATTAAATTAGAGCACTTCCTAACACCAAATACAAAAATAAACTCAAAATGGATTAAAGACCTAAATGTAAGGCCAGACACTATAAAACTCTTAGAGGAAAACATAGGCAGGACACTCTATGACATAAATCACAGCAAGGTCCTTTTTGACTCACCTCCTAGGGAAATGGAAATAAAAACAAAAATAAACAAATGGGACCTAATGAAACCTAAAAGTTTTGTGCACAAAGGAAACCATAAAAAAACGATGAAAAGACAACCCTCAAAATGGGAGAAAATATTTGCAAACAAAGCAACTGACTAAGGATTAATCTCCAAAATATACAAGCAGCCCATGTAGCTCAATAATAATAAAACAAACAACCCAATCAAAAAATGGGCGGAAGACCTAAATAGACATTTCTCCAAAGAAGACATACAGATTGCCAACAAACACATGAAAAGATGCTCAACATCACTAATCATTAGAGAAATGTAAATCAAAACCACAATGAAGTATCACCAACACCCATCAGAATGGCCATCATCAAACAAATCTAAAAACAATAAATGCTGGAGAGGGTGTGGAGAAAAGGGAACCCTCTTGCCTTGTTGGTGGTAATGTAAATTGATACAGCCACTATGGAGAACAGTATGGAGGTTCCTTAAAAAACTAAAAATAGAACTACCATACGACCTAGCAATCCCACTACTGGGCATATATACCCAGAGGAAACCGTAATTCAAAAAGAGTCATGCACAACAATGTTCATTGCATCACTATTTACAATAGCCAGGACATGGAAACATGTCCATTGACAGATGAGTAGATAAAGAAGATATAGCACATATATACAATGGAATATTACTCAGCCATAAAAGAAACAAAACTGAGTTATTTGTAGTGAGGTGGATGGACCTGGAGTCTGTCACACAGAGTGAAGTAAGTCAGAAACAGAAAAACTAATACTGTATGCTGACACATATATATGGAATCTATTTTAAAAAATGGTTCTGATGAACCTAGGGACAGGACAGGAATAAAGACACAAATGTAGAGAATGGACTTGAGGACATGGGGAGGGGGAAGGTAAGCTGGGACGAAGTGAGAGAATGGCATGGACATATATACACTACCAAATGTAAAATAGCTAGCTAGTGGGAAGCAGCCGCATAGCACAGGGAGATCAACTCCGTGCTTTGTGTCCACATAGAGGGGTGGGATAGGGAGGGTGGGAGGAAGACGCAAGAGGGAGGAGATATGGGGATACATGTGTATGTATAGCTGATTCACTTTGTTATATAGCAGAAATTAACACACCATTATAAAGCAATTATACTCCAATAAAGATGTTAAAAAAAATCGTAGAGATGAACAAACATCCACAAATAGCTAAACAATGAAAAAGAAGACTTGACAGAAATCTGCCATACCAGGCTATCAGCTGTACAATGAAGCCATTATTAAAAAAGAAAAGTGTGGTTTGCACTGAAATAACAAATAGGCCAAAGCAACAAGACAGAATGCTCAGAATCAGACCCAGTACTATTCAGAGTAAGATCCAGAGTTTGACGTGATTTCCAATTCAGGTAGCACCACAAATTAACTGGGAAATAATTAATTATTTGGAGTCAAAATTTGGAAAATTGATTCACTACATGTAGAAAAATAAAGTAATTCTTGGACCAAAAGTGATCACAGGTACATTAAAGAACCAAAGGTGAAAGACAAAACTATGAAATTAACAGGAGGAAATATAGGAGAATATCTTCATAACCTAGCAGTGAAGAAAGACTTTTTAAATAAAATCCCAAAGACACAAACCATAAGGACAAAAATTTATGAATTTGATTAAAGCAAAATTAAGAATCTCTAGTCAGTGAACAAAATGATAGAGTTAATGGACAGAAGATCAGGAGAAGATACTTACAAAGTATAAAACTAACCAGGGACCACTATCCCGAGCATACACAGAAATCTTGCAAAGCAACTAGAAAATGATAGGAACTTCAGAAACTTTATATATATAGACAAAAGATATGACCACGTAATTTACAGGAAAAGAAACCAAAATGCTAAGGAGTATATAAAGAGGTAGCCTAACTAACTGGTATCAGAGAAATGCAAATTATACCAAACCAATGTCAATTCTTCACAACTTAATCCATCAATTCAATGAAATTTCAATAAAAATCCCAGGAAGTTATTTTGTGGATGCTGACAATCTAATCCAACATTTAAATGAAGAGATAAAAGATCCAGAATAGCCAACACTATATTGAACAAGAACCAGGTCAGAATACCACCTAACATCAAAATTTACTATAAATCTACAATAATCAAGACAGTGCAGTACTGGCAAAGGAACAGACATATAGATCAATGAAATAAAATAGACTATAGAAATAGACATACATAAATGTAGTCAACTGATCTTTGACAAAGAAGAAAAGGTAGTCTTTTTTTAATTGAATAAATTTGACATGTAACATTAGTAAGGTATACAATGTATTGCTTTGACACATTTGTATATCATAATATGATTTCAGATGTAGCAATATTTATCACATTATACAATTATTGTATAATATTCCAAAAATGCTGCTAGAACAACTAGATATCCATACACAAATAAATGAACCTAGACACAGAACTTATAACCTTTACAAAATTTAACTCAAAATGGTTCATAGACCAAAATATTAAATGCAAAACCATAAAACTCTTAGAACATAACATAGAAGAAAATCTAAATGTCCTTGGGTTTCATGATGATTTTTTAGATATAACACCAAAGGCATGATCCATGAAAGAAATAATTGATAAGCTGGATTTCATTAAAATTAAAAACTTCTGCTTTGCAAAAGTCAAGAGAATGAGAAGACATGCTACAGACTGGGAGAATGTGTTTATGTGCAAAAGATACATCTAATAAAGGACTGTTATCCAAAATACACAAAAAACTCCTAAAACTCAACAATAAAAAAACTAAAAACCCAATTAAAAATTGGACAAATGACCTAAAGAGACACCTCACTAAAGAAGATACACAGATGGCAAATAAGCCTATGAAAAGGTGCTCAACATCATATATCATTAGGGAAATCCAAATTAAGACACTACACACCTATTAGGATGGTAGAAATCCAGAACACTGACAATACCAAATGTGGTAAGGATGTGGAGCAGCAGGAACTCTTATTGCTGGTGGGAATGCAGAATGCTACAGCTATTTTGGAAGAGAGTATTGTGGTTTCTTACAAAACTAAACATACCCTTACCTACAATCCAACAATGGCACTTATTACTATTTACACAAATGAGTTGGAAATTTACACAAAAACCTGCACACAGATATTTGTAGTAGCTTTATTCATAATTGCCATCAAGTAAAAGCTGAAAGATTTCAGCACCACCAAACCAGCTCTATGAGAAATGTTAAAGGGATTTCTCTAAGTAAAAAAGAAAAGGGCACAACTAAAAACATGAAAATTACAAAAGGAAAAAGCTCATTGGTAAAGGCAAGTATACAGTGAAGGTAGTAAATCAACCACATACAAAACTAGTAGGAAGGTTAAAAGACATAAGTAGTAAAATTATTTATATCCACAATAAGCAGTTAAGGGATACACAAAACAATGAGACACAATTGTCCTAACTTGGAGGTAATTAAGACATCCTTCAGTAGGTTAATGGTTAAGTAAAATGTGGTACATCCAGACAATGAAATATTACTCAGCACTAAAAAGAAGTGAGTAATTAAGTTATGGAATG